>JBBPKN010001916.1:0-11183 GCA_038089275.1 Pulveroboletus cf. rosaemariae
GGTAATAGGGCAGACGCGACTGGTAATATCGTCACTGATCCAATTTTGAGATGAAGATGTCACACACAGACTTGACGCCAGTGTAATTAATATTTTTGTACTTGTGAGAGTAAATCCCAGCCAAAAAGTTGCGATGAGACTCGAGACGTTGATTAAACAATGCCTCTATCTCGATAAATGACACGCTCACGCGGTCCGGCCACTGAACCCGTCGCAAACCGGAATGATGAATAGGGCCTATTACCTGGTGCGATTCTGCGTACGACAGAGCATAACCACGTAAGCGAACAACCAAAGAGTGTCCGGTGGACGGTCGACGCGAATTGAAGTCGGTCATGAAACGAAACTGACTTCGCGATGCACACATCACGGTGGTTCCTTGGACCCGACTCCAGGTTTGGATATCTTGAAATTTCAATGAACAACACTGGAAGTACCAACTTGTTTAAGCGGAACGCCGAGCAATTGACAGCGTACTACCAAGTAATGGATTTAGGACAGTCGACTCGGTATGAATAAGTTGTCGGCCTGCCACATCCGTAGCACAAGCGTGGCGTGGTTGGGTTGACCGCCACTGACTGTGAGCTGTTTACTGACAGTTGCTAATCTTGTCATCCGTCACAGAGTGCTTCCACGACTGACTGGTTGCTCCTGTGTTCACCTGGGTAGCCCAGCGGCAACGGCTGGCGGCCAGTAAAGCACCGTGATGGTGCAATTCGATCAGAATGTATGGACCTTAAACCTCAGACACCAGTGATTCTCTGCACTGACGGTGGTAATCCCCTCCCTTCATTAGACATACAATAAAGTTCAACTTGGAGTGAGGCAATTGTGCCCTCACACACGGCCGAAGGTCTGTTTGCCAGTCGCGTAAATTGGCAGTGCCGACCTGTAAGTAATCCAGTATCCCATGCAATGGCACATGCCAACACACGTATCTTTGACAAGATGCTTTCCTAGCGGGTCTCATTGCACAACGCAATCTAGGCAACAGGGTGGTATAAAAGCACATCAGCTCTGCTCCAAGACTACTAGGCTACCACCTCGATTGCATTTGCACTCGTTACTGCCCACCTTTAACTATGGCTACACAAATGCGAAACTACAACTACGTGCCCGTCACTGGTCACAGCACCTCCCAGGGGGTCTTTGATCGTCTCCCCGTCCAAGAGTTAGAGGCTGAGCACCCCTACCAGTGGACGCTTTTTATCCTCGGCTGGGCGTACATCAGACACACTCCAATCCCATTCCTCGGCGTAGTCCAGCCACCATTGCGTGTCGTTACCTCTCTTATGGAATTAGGCGGTATTCACGGAAAGCCCTACCGCCAGTGGGCTGGCGATAACCGGACCCTTGCGGAGGCTGAGATCGATTTCAGCTATCTCGACAAGAAAGATACGAATCCTTCCCCGCCTAGGTTTGGGGGTGAGCTGACACGTCTCTCTTTCAAACCCTGTCCAATATTTTGACTTGCAGGCTATTGCCAGTATGCTGCGCTGAATGGTCTTTTAAAAATCTCCTTCTAAAGTACCCTTGTCTAGCCATGCAGCAATCACTTTTCCTTCTTGGCACCGTCCGTATGTCCTGCTCGTTGAGGTAGGTGTAGCAGAACATTTTCATTTATCTACTCATCAAGTACATCTCTATAGCAAGTAATTGGAGAATACGCAGAGAACGTTGCACAGCAAATTGAGAATTCCCACCCCGGTGAAGCAGGACGTTGGGTTAGCGAGGCCAAGAAGCTTCGGTTCCCGTGTGTCTTGTTACTCCAATTTCCTTTTCGGCCTTCTGATTTCAAACAGGTACTGGGACTGGGCTGACCCAAAAGTAGACATAGAAGGTCTCCCCTCTTTGTTCTACAACAACGAACTGATCATCGTAGCCAAGGGTGGGAAACAAATGACCGTGGTAAATCCTCTCGCGGATTTCACGTTCCCTTACATTCCTCATGACTTCGGTGACCAACAAAGGGTAAGCGCAATTAGCGACCGGCATGGTTCCGTTTGATGACCAGTGTTCACAATCATCAGAATGGACTAACAGCTTACTTCACAAAATGGGAGAAAACGTATCGCTATGCTGATTCCTCCCCAACCCCAGCTGGAAGCAACGTTCAGAAACTTCAAGAGTCAGATGAACCGTTTTGAACTTGATGCATTTCTCTCATTCATAATTAGGACTCTGAAGAAAAAAGCAGGTAGCGTCAGGACGAATGTTGGGATGCTGTTCTCATTCCCGGACGGCGGAAACCCTGCGCTGATGTGATTTCCCCCCTTCAGCTGATTCCGACTATATTGACCGATATGCATAGTTACGATGAGTTTTCGAACACGCGGAATGAGTCTCGGCAGGAGGGCGACAACAACAACATTGGCTCCCTCGAGGGCGTGCACAATGCCATGCATGGAAACATTGTATGTTTGCTTTGTGGAAAAAGTGACTGACTGACTTGCGTCGGATGCAGGGCGGCAATGGTCATATGGTTGGTACTTCGTATTTAGCCGGCCGATAGCTAATTCGTACTTTTAACCACAAGGGCTTTCCGGACTACGTGAGTGCACCCACCACGTTTTATAGTCTATTATTCAAAGCGGGAATCTTAGGCAGGATTTGATCCCATCTTCTTCTGTTAGTGGATATTTTATAGTGTTTCATATTGACACTGACTCCAATATAGTCTATCACTGCAACGTTGATAGAATTCGTATGTCGTGATCAAGATCATATTACTTACCTTATATGAGATTTCTCGATGACACAATAGTTGCATTGTGGGATTGGTGCTACCCAGACTACTGGATGGGCGATGGCTATACCATCGACGGAACGGAACAACGATGGACATTAGTAAGCATGTCCTCTTTAATTCCATTGATTGACATTACACTATGAAACCTAGGCGCAAGGAACGTACTCCGAGGCATATTCACAGGCGGTTGAGGACGACGGGGAGCGGGGCTACCTCGTTCCGTTCAGGCACCCAGATGGGACTTACTGGACAAGCAAAGAAACCCGCTTCTTCACTCCGGATGCGTTCCCTAAATGTAGCTTCCTCTTCAGATCCCATTATGCACTGCTGACGCCCTCCCAGACTATTCCTACAAAGAATTCCAGGGTGTCAAGGTTGATAAGGCTCCGGCTAGCCTCAAAGAGCGGCAGGAGGCGCGCGCGCGAATCGCCAAATATTACGGCGTCGACCCCCAAAAGGCGGCATTAACAATCCATGCACCGTCCTGGACCCACATCAGTGTGCCCCCCCTTAGCGAAGTTGAGCTCCCTGCCAACTTTCAGCCAATCCAACACTTCCGCGTCTTCAAGGTTCTCGTTCGGCTTTACGAGCATGCCATCGGCGGGTCCTACCACTTCAACCTCTACTACAAGGAAGAACTGGTCGGCAACATCACTGTCTTTGCACGCGAGAACAACTCCCCCTGCAAGGCATGTGCTACTCGTCGCGAGGCCAACTCCGTCGTGCGCGGCGTGATCACGATTCCTTCTCGTATTATCAACGACATCATCGTCCACAGCAGCATTCCTGCCACACAGAACACGATGGACACCACCATCAACCTGATCTCCCAGGCGCTTTCAGGCAATCTCGAAGACCTGGGAGGCAAGGTCCTCGCGACTGCAAAGGGAGGCGCAGCGGTAACCCCCGTTCCGAACGGACAAGCAGCCCCGAGGACGATCCGTCCGGCTGAGATCTCGTTGTTGTCGGCAGCAGTGGCGGAGGATGTCATAGACAAGAACCAGCCTGTGATCTTTTTCGACTGGCAGCGCCACACGGACATTTTCCCCGTACGTCCTAGCCCCCCCCTCACTCTCTCTCTACTTCCCATTTCTTACTGACGAGTGGTTCTTTCACATCTTTCCCCTCCAGAGCGGCTGGAAGGTTGCCGAACATTCTGAGACTCTTGCGGCGCATTGAACGTCGCATAGCCGTTGCCGCGAATGTGTTCTTGAAATTTCATTGTTGGAGGAAAGAACCCTTGTATGTTATTGAGATCTAAAGAGGGGTGCCATTGCTGCGCATGTATGTACGATTTGCCTCATCATCTGGAGGCATAGCATGGCTCGAATCTCGAATGCAGTCTTGTCAACTTTATTATCAGACGTTGTGCACTGGCGAGTCATTGCGTCAACACCACCGACGATTCCCAAGGATTAGATTTGTGTCGGGACCTTCAGTTCAACCATGAGACTCAGAAGCATCGCTGGTCAACCTGGTAAATAGGTACAGCGAGGAAACACGTCGCCCTTAATGTGACGCGGTTCAATATATCATACCCCCTTGATCGTCGTCGACAATCCCTTCAATACTTAGTACTCATCTTTACAGATCACATGAAAGTAACCACCCATCCACCACCCAAGCATGTTGAACGCCTGTCTCTCGCGTCTGAGCGTATTCACAATGCAACATCGAGTCATCGTGAGTCGGCCACGAGACTCTTTGTGGGAAGAAAGAGCATCATAGAGCAATTGTAGCTCTGCAGGTGTTGAGCATGTCGAATTCGTCGTTGTGAATGTCAATGGGATAGCTCCAGCTCCTCCAGTGTCAGTATAGGCATTTGACTTGGTCCTCGATCGATCTGTTCATTGTGGCCCTCCATGTGGTCGTCGGTGGTGAGGGTGAGCGCAGAAGCCAAGCCCGACATAAAGCCAGAAGTGAATTTGACGGAACATAGATTTTTATGTTTTTGCAACAAATACTTCCAGAAGATGGGCGACCTTGAAAGGTCAGTAGAGACATACTCAATGCCAGTACTCTGGATGCTTGTCAATCGTATAGGAAAAACTAAACAAACGCAGTTGACGATGCTCTCCAAGAGACTCGACTCGACATTGGAAATTAGATCATTGGTGATCTGGAGAGGGATGTCGCAATCCCAATCAGTGTATGACCCATGAGCGGGAAGATCGAGGTCATGTTTCGATGTCCCAAAAATGACCTGTAGTCCTAATGTAGAGTAGCCAATGGCCAATGAACAGATTTCTAGGCCAAAAGGTGCCTGATCTGGAGACGTGGTGGACCTTTGTGCAAGGCGTGAAAGGAGTAGGTAGTTATGTTCAAAATGATCATCAGGTTCCCTGAGATCATATTTGAGTGTGGCATAGCAACGCAGCAATCGTTGAAACTGGTGCGCTGATGAACAGACGAGAAAGACGGGGCGAGTTAATCTTGCGGGAAAGACTGGAGACATCACGATCTGGCACCTGGTGGAGGGCATCCTCGAGCTGTAAGTATTCGAGGTCTTGCATTCCGCTCAAGACAGCTAAGATCTCTTCCATGGCATGCCTCTGTTCCAAAGAAAAATGGTACAGATGGAGAGTTGCGAAACAACCCAGATTGAATGAGTCCAATGGCACTGAACACCTATCAATCCGTAGAGCACGGAGGACCGGTGTACCCCTATCAACAAGCGTAAAAGGCTGTAAAATTTTGTATTCGCATGAGAGTTCCAAGCGTCGCAGGAGAGGGGCACACGGGGAAAGTTTGGAAAATAAGTCTTCGAGGTCCATGCGGAGAAATTGCGACAGGGCACACAGCTGCATATCCCGAATGCGTCCTCCGTGATTCATCACTGTCTCCGCAAAATCTATCCACCAGAATTCATCGTCATAAGAATCTCCAACAAATATCCATATATTTAGTGGTGCTTGCTTCGATCTAGCCAGTAACTCCTGTGTCCAGCGCAATGATGAGGTGAAAATGTGAGACCAGAGCATTGGACAATTCAGAGTCATACTGCGCCAACGGCGGCAAACGGATGACACATTGACACAGAGAGGTGTTCGAGGTGCACAATACGACCGGCACCAGTCACTGTCGCAGATGCAACAATGAAATATCCGTTCCAGGATCTCCGTCGGAAGGCAGCAGGCGAGCGAGAGGGAATTCCTTCGATCACAGAGGTCGAATAATACTAGCCTTTTTCTGGCAATCTCCTCATCAATTTGGGCTAGAACTGTGGCCATCATGCCGTATGTAACCTGCTCTTCCTACTAATAAGAAATCAGACGACACGACATCGAGAGTGGAATCAGCATTCACATGGCGAGAAGTAATTGATGGCTTACAAGGTTCAGATTAGTGTGAGGCGGATTAACTGTTGAAACTGCAGGAAACTGCAGGATACTTGTAGTCACTAAGTATCCTAAGGTAACTAGTGGTCCAATGTAACTGTAAGCTTATGTAAGCGGTAGATCGTAGGTAGTCAACATATTCCAACACTCCCCCTCAAGCAGGAATCCTAGCAAGGTGAATGATTGACCAAAAGAAAAATGTAAATAACTAAAAGAATGTTGATACCTGAATTAAATCTGAAGGGATTGCCACAAAATCGTCCATAAACAATATCTGTATTGTGTCCGTCGAGCCGCCGTTGGTGCATCAGCGCAGTTGCCTAATTAGGCAAGTCGCGGCTCGCCCGTGCGCCAAGTGCGTCGTCCTCGTCGGCGCGGTGGGTTGGCGTGCTTGGTATGTTGTAGGATGTCGATGTGGGCCTTGAACATCGTCTTGTGCGGTAGCGTCGCGCTCCTGGCTACATAGCTCATTTAGAGCGTCTTCAGGTCTATCCCTGGTGTCTTCGCCTGGGCACTCGTGCTGACCTTCCGACGTGTTCTGCAGGTCCTCCCTGTACTCCTCAGCGTGGCTATATGACGCCGTTGCGTGTGCGTCGCGTTCGTTGAGTCCGGCATCACAGCTCGGATACCTGGATCGCTCCCCCTCGAGCTTGATGCTCAGGAGTGCGACTTGTCGTAGCGCAGGCTTGTCGGATAGTGCGGATGGTCCGTGGGGGACTTGAGGTACGTCTTCATCGACTAATGGCTTATGCTGACCATTTTCTTCGGCTTTCATCACTGGTTGCCTGTACTTGGTCGCGGCTAGTCTCGATGACCTCTGCTTAATCCTCTTGACCTCTATCTCGGCCCTCATCTTGCCCGCTCTTTGGTCCAGGCCTACTGGCTGGTTGGGGGGCTCTGCGGGCTCGTCTGGCTGATGCCTCTTATCACCCGTCGTGTCCGCAGGGTCAATTGACGGTCTCGGCTTCGCTACCTCGCCGTCTCCGTTTGACCAATTGTGCAACACGTATTGTGAGCTCACAATTGCCTTGGCATTCGTGCCAGCTTCTGACTGGCCTCGTGGCCATATATCATGGCTCGGTGAGTCCATTGCATCAGCGCTTGAATACCTGGCTTGCTCCTCGGGTCCTGACATCATCGATGTAAGTGCTTCGTCACTTGGCTCAACCTGGTCGCTCCACTCCTCCTCAAGCTTGATGCCTGGGGGTGTGTTGTTTCGCTGCGCGGGCTTGTCAGGTGGTATATGCAGCTCGTGGAGGTCTATTGGTACATCGTTGTCGCCTCGTGGAGTATGCTGATCGTCTTCGTCAGCTTGTGCTGCAGGCTGCTCATATGCAGTCACAGCTACTTTCCCCTCGATCGACATGCTACAACTCATCCCTGCACTCTCCCGGCCGTCCTGTGCACCTCGGCACTCCTCTCTGACATTGCCGTCGCTGTCTGCATCCACGCATCTGTGCGTGATGCTCCCATTTGGTCGGCCTTCAACATCTCCGCCCGAGTCGACCTTCCGCCGGTCGTCGCGTGTCCGCAGGATCGTCGGCTCTGTGACATCATCCTCCGTACTGTCAAGTACCCTGGATTTGTCATCTTCATCTGCAGTGAGCTCATCACTTCTGCTGCTTGTCCTCCAGTCCTCCCCCTCAAGCGGCATGGTCTGGGGTGTTGTAGTCCTTGCGCGCAGTATGCTTGTCGCTCCTGCCACTTGTACTCCAGTTCTCCCCTCAAGCGGCATGGTGTGCTGGGGTTTGTCTGGTAAATGTTTGCCTCAGTTGTCGATTGACTTCCTGCCTGGGGCTTGTTGATCACAGTGTGGTTCCCATATTATACAGCTTACTGTTTCACCATGACATTTCTAACCTTTTGTTGTCTACTCAACGTGTTAGCGGAATGAGACTTCGCAGCCCTTTAAGATTGTTTACTATTTCTCATAACATCCTCAGTCGTTTCTACACCCTGACTGAGGTATGTACAAACATCACATATTCTATAGCAATGGCTGCTAACTAGTACCTAGTCCTTATATTCATTAGGTACTAATATCAGTTGTTTCTATGCCCTGACTGAGTCCTTATATTTATTAGGTTATGAGCCCCGAGGCCTAACACAATAACAAAGGAACTCATCAAACTTTTTATCTTTGTGCTCAAGCCCTATCCCCTAAGTTACCATGTCCAGTCAAGGTACTACTCTACAATCATTATCAGTCCCCACCTCATGGGATATGCCATCCAACTTGAGTCACTTCTTTCCACACACTGAAGAGGATTGTCTCTCTGATGAAACTGGCTACTTTGTTTGGGCCCACCATATGAAGAAGACACTTAGCTTCTGTGGTCTACTTGGAATTGTGAATGGTACCATGCCTTAGCCCTTAGATCCAACACAATGCCAAGTCTGGAGCAAAATGGATGCTGCAGCATGGGCATCTATTACTGGATGCATCAAAGCTGACCTTGTGGTTAAAATTGTCCATCTGGATACTGCAAATGAAGCCTGGGAGCTCCTTGCTGCTGAATTCAGCCAGGTTGGAACTGGATCCATTATCTATTGGTTTTGTCGTCTTACATGCCACATGTCAAGTGGTGAAGACATTTCAGCACACATCAATGAGTATCAGGAAGCCATATACTACTTAGCTAATGCCAACTTCATTCTTCAAGAATGGCTTGCTGCCATCATTTTACTGTTCACACTACCATCTGATCCTAAGGATCCTGACTCCTGGGACTATTTTATTAAAGGTATGTGCTTTGACAAGAACATAACCACATTATCTAGTGTCATCTCTGAGATCCTTGAGGAAAAGCATCATCAGAAGACCACCACTATTGCATCAGCTAGCAGAACTACTGAAAGTACCCTTGCAACATTGGAATGAACTGCTCATGCAACTGGTATCAAATTTTGTACCAACTGTCAGCATGCTGGACACAACAAGGCTACATGCTATGCAAAAAATGGTAACATGGAGGAAAAGGGCCCCAAGAAAAGGTCATGAAGCAAGAAGAAGGAAAAGGCCAAGATTGCTGAGGAAGATACTGAGCAGAATGAAGTATCCAACTATGTGCTAGAGAAGTGCCTGATGGCTGATGAAGTCTCCTATACTTGCCTGTCATCTGATACTCTCACACAGTTGGTTTCCATCCCCTCTATATACCATGCACAAGTTACACATCTGGCACCCATTGTTGATTTTGGTGCATTAATTCACATACTTGCAGACCACTGCTTATTTACATCCTACTTGACATTCTCAGGTGGTAGCATCAGTGGTTTTGGAAATGGTCAAACTGATATCTCAGGTCATGGTGAAGCTCAGATCCTTGCCAGCCAGCCATTTGGCACAACTTGCCTTACTCTGCATAATGTGTGTCACATTCCTGCATCCCCCACCTCCATCATATTGGTTTCCTGGCTTGATGACACTAATTGTTACACTCTTTTTGGTGCAGGTCACTGCATTTCCTTTGAGTTGAAGAATAATGGCCAGCTACTCCATGACCTGCTCACCACATCCCACAGGCCCATTTTCACTGCAACATGTCATGCCAACCACCTTTACTACCTTGATATGCCTCGACCTCCCTCTGATGTAGTCTACCCTGCTGTTGCTTCTTCTTCCATGCTAGAGCAATGGCATTACCATCTTGGGCATTTGAATTACTCTACTATGCACTCACTCATTTGAAAAGGCCTTGTTACCAGCATGACCCTTACCAAAGCTGAACTGGATCATGCTCCACCCACCTGCCAATCTTGTGCTCTGGGCAAACTAACTTGTGCATTCTTTTTACCCTCATGAAGTGGCCATGCAAGCCATTTCCTTGCCCTTATTCATTCAGATCTCTGGGGACCTTCTCCTGTTCAGAGTGCTTCTGGGACATGGTACATGATGACCCTCACTGATAACTACATGTGCTGGGTGTGGGTTCTCTTTCTTTGGCACAAAAGTGATGCTTTTGCTGCCTTTCAATCCTGGAAGTCTGAGGTTGAGAATTTGAGTGAGAAGTCCATTCAGACTTTTCAGACAGACAATGGGGGTAAGTTTATCAGTCATGCCTGGACCTCTTTTAAGAAGAAGGAAGGCATCTGTTGGGAATCCTCAATACCATGGACCCCTGAACAAAACAGTGTTTCTAAGTGGCTTAATTGGACTCTTATTGACTGTGTTCACACTGTCCTCATTGATGCTGGCCCCCCACTTTTCCTATGGGCCGAAGCTGCCAATTATGTTGTCTACACAAAGAACTGGCACTCCACTCACTCCCTTGCTGGCTCCACACCATTTGAATAGTGTTATGGGTGTAAACCTGACATTTCTCATCTACACTGCTTTGGCTGCACTGTGTATGTCCTTGATGATGCCCCTGGCCACCACAAGCTTGACCCTAAGGGCATTCATGCCATTTTTGTTGGCTACTCCAAGACACAGAAGGGTTGGTGCCTCTATTTACCTGCCAAACGGGCTATTTGTGTCTCGGATCATGTTCTTTTTGATGATGCTGCTGATGGCTGTAATAGCTTCCTGGCTGAGGGGGAGTATCAATTCCATTACCAGTCACTCCAGTCATTTCTGCCTGAGTTGGATGATGATACTCCCAGCCAGCAATCCCTTACTCCTTCTGCCCCACCTAGCCATGTAGAGCACCCTCTGCCACCTCAGAAACCTGATGCCACTCCCAACCAGCAACCCATCACTTCTCCTGCTCCACCTAACCATGTAGAGCACCCTCTGCCACCTCAAAATCCACATTCTTGTGCTCAATCAACCCACATCACTGCAACTAAAGCTTGGCAAACCATATCCAATGCAGCATGAATCTTACAACAAAATTCAGATGAGGAGCATTCAGATCCTGATCCTCATGATTCAGATACAGAGGTAAATGATGCACCAGCACCTAATCTATCAGGTGAACATATCAATATTGTATCAGGTGAAGATTCCCGGACATATAAAGAGGTGATAAACTCACCTGACCATGCAGAATGGGATCAAGCCATGCATGATGAACTTGATGCAATTGCACAGCTTGGAACATATGACCTTGTTGAGCTCCCTGCCAGCTCCAATGCCATTGACACTAAATGGG
>JBBPKN010001917.1:0-11160 GCA_038089275.1 Pulveroboletus cf. rosaemariae
CTCAAGGCAATTTTTCTCTCTCAGCTGGTACTGCAAATGCTGGATCTTGCTTGCCCTTTTGCCATTGCCACCAATGCTTCTGCCTATGCATCTGGTGGTATTCTTCTCCAAACTGACTCAAATGGGGATTGGCACCCTTGTTCCTACCTCTTCCAAACCTTCTCCACTGCCAAGTGAAATTATGACATCTATGATCATGAACTCCTTGTGGTCATTCATGCTCTCAAAGCCTGGAGGCAATACCTTCTTAGCTCTACTTCTGTTCAGGTTTCACTGATCATAAAAACCTGACCTATTTTAAATCTCCCCAGAAGCTTAACTGATGACAAGCTCACTGGCTTCTTGATATCACCAATTTCAATTTGCAACTTTCACATGTTGCCAATACCTCCCTTGCCAGGCTGGATGCCCTCTTCCATCACCCTGACCTTTGTCCTGACACCTCCTAGGATAATCAAGAAGTTACCCTTCTTCCCCCTAAACTCTTCATTAATCTTATTGATGCTAATCTCTCCACTCATATTAAGCAGCATCAACAAGGTAACCCTCTCCGACTCTCCATTCTACAGAAACATGATGTCTCCACAGATGAGAAATTCCTGTGCTCCCACACCTCTGATTGGAAGGAAATCAACAGTTTGTGTTACACTAGGCCCAGGTAGGGACAGGCATAGACCTTGCTGTGGGTAAAGAGGATAAAGTAAACCAAAGATAAGCTTCAAGATAAGTGGAAGGTGACAAATGAAGTGTTGTGCCTCAGTGGTACCAGCTACACTCCCAGGGGTGTGCTGAGATCAGACACTGATGATCCTCTGGTTAAGTGCCAGGACACAAACAATGGATTCCCAGTACATAGATACAAGGGACAGTGGAGATGTGAGGACTGTGAGGTAATTGCAAAGTAGAAGTAGTGTGAGGAAAAAAAGGACAGGAAGTACATTACTTTATAGTACAGCTAATAGAGTTGAAGTGGAGATAAAGTGAGTAATCATGCTGACAAATGATGAGTAAGGTATCCATGTGGAAATGGATGGAAAGAGATGGAATGATTATGAGTCAGCTGATTAAACAATAGAAGGCCCAGGCAAAGGGCATAACATAAGAGTGGTCTAGACAAGGCTAGAGCACAAGAAGAATGGAATCTATAGGAACAAGTGAACAAGAAAGCACCTTAAATGCAGGAAGAGCAGAAGCTAGAACAAGAGAAAGAGGAAAAGAAGAAAGAAAAGAGGAAATGTAACATTACCCCCCTGCTAGGGGTGGAAGACTTGTAACACCTCAAAAGGCATCATAAGAAGGTCTGGGGGAGCCCATGATGTTGGCCCAGCCAACCTTGTCGATGACATCATTGCAGAAGTCATCGTCAGTATAATATAAAGGTGAAGGGGGTAACAAAGCTGCAGGAGGGCAGTGGTAGGAACCCTGAGAGCAGTGGAAGTAATGGGAGTGGTGAAAAGAGTGGGACAAACTGTGGGAGGACATGCAGGAGGAGCTGTGGGAAGAGGAGGAGGAGGAGGAGATGAGTGGATTAGTGACATGTCATTGAGCTGGGCAATGAGCCTAAGTATGTCCAGGGTACCAGCAGAGATAGTAGAGACACTGGTATGAGGGGCAATTGATGTGGATGTGGCCCAGGCAGTGACAGTGGAAACAGGCCTCACAAAAGTGAGGGTGAGAGGAAGAAAGATAGCCATCACCATGGAGACCAGTTCACCAGGCTTTGGTATATTCGAGCACAGCAAGCTTATTATCATCAAGAGGAGAGGAAGAGGCAGAAGGAGTGAAAGGGGTGTAACCCCTGGCAGCAGCCAGCTCATGCATATAGCAGTCGAGGTTGGTAAGGAACTTGCCCATGTGCATCTGATAGGCAAGGATCTCAATATTGGACAAGAGTTCCCAGTGGATAGATATAATGAGGGCTTGGGCAAGGGAGACATGGGCATAAGAGATACGAGTGAGAGCCAAGGCCAAGAGAGGGAGATGGAGGAGCTGCATGTATATTTGATAAATAAGTCAGAGCAGGAAAAACATGTCAAGGTGAGAGCCAATGGGAATAGCAAGATGGGAGTCCATGAATTACATCATGACTTGATGAGAGTAGTCAGAGGATGGGGTGCTCTGATGCAGGGCATGTGCAGAGAGTGGGAGATCCATGCTGAGAATACCAGTGGACCTAGTGTCGATGGCAGGAGGTGGGACAGGGATGGGAGTGACAATGGCTGGGCTAATGGTAATAGCAGGGGGTGATGTGATGAAGTCCTCAGAGGGGAGTTCTGAGGTAAGTACAGAGAGTGGAGAAGAAAAAGTGTCAGTAAGAGATGACAGGGAAAATATGAGTGAAGGCTCATCAGGGATTTCTGCAGCAGGAAGTTGGGATGTGGACAGGGGTGGAGTATCAAGAGGGGTATTGCAGGACCAGAAGCTTGGGTCAATGGTGAATGCCATTGTTACATTGAATGGCAGTTGGGTTTCTTGGTGAAGTGAGGAGGAAGAGGAGTGGATGAGGGAAAGTGGTGAGAGTGGAGGAGTTTATATTCATCCAAAGTGGACTTGGAATGTTTCAAGTTCCATTCCAGTTCCCAGGAGTCATCTTCTGCTGAGTATCCTTTCCAACAGATCAGGAACTGACGGTTATCCAGGGGACCTCAATGTTTTAATATCCACTCTAATTCATATTTCTCCTCACCTTCTATAAGGTCCAAAGGGGGAGCAGGGAAGTTCTTTCCATGAACATCATTTTCACGATAGGGTGATAGCAGTGACACATGGAAAACAGGGTGAATCTTCCATATGGATGGAAGACAGAGGCAATAGGTGATCAGAGAAAGGACTTCTGTGATAGTAAAAGGTCCTTCCCATTTGGGGGAGA
Organism: Pulveroboletus cf. rosaemariae; assembly: GCA_038089275.1. Classification (NCBI taxonomy): domain Eukaryota; kingdom Fungi; phylum Basidiomycota; class Agaricomycetes; order Boletales; family Boletaceae; genus Pulveroboletus; species Pulveroboletus cf. rosaemariae. The sequence goes on from JBBPKN010001917.1 coordinate 2,870, forward strand.
GTTTCAGATGAATGATAGCCTGTTTCAAATTGTGGGCTTCTAACCATACTTTATCTCCTTTAGCGAATAGAGAAAAGGTGGAATGGATGTGGGATGCCATAGTTTGGCAGGCTAGATCATGGGCAGCAAGTGCTTCATCATGAGTGGCAAGAAGTGCCTTAGTGCAGTTAGCAACAGCAGGCATTAGTGATTCATCAATTATAGAAGGAAGGGCATGGGATTCATATTTTATCATGAGATAGAACAGACATTGCCTAGTGACAGAGTGGGGGTGGCAATTGTGAACAAATTCGGCATGGGTAATGGAATCAGCCCATCTGGTGGGGTTAAAGCCACAGTAGATGCAGATGTACATCTCAATCTCCTGGTTGACTTATTCAGTTTCACCATCAGATTGAGGATGGTATGCAGTGAAAAGGGATAAATTATACTCAAGGAGTTTCCCAAGCTTCTTAGCAAAGGCTGAGGCAAATTGAGGGCCTCAATTTGAAATGATCTTGTTGTAAAGACCATATCGGAGGTAAACTTTGTGGAAAAAGAGGGTGGCAATGTCCTTAGCCATGACATATTTCTTGGTAGGGCAAAGAATTACCCCCTTTGTAAGCCTGTGATCAACCATGACCAACAAGGCATCAAAGCCAAAGAACAGAGGGAGGTCAGTGATGAGATTGCAAGAGATCTGTTGGAAGGGGCAAGTGATGGTGGAGCAAATGGGGAAAAGAGCAGGATGAGAGGGATGAGTATTTGCCTTGTTCTGTTGGCAAATGGGGCAACCAGCAACATAGTTGCAGATGAAGGAGGCAAGACCAGTTCACCAAAACTCAGCTGAGACAAGTTGGCAGGTCTTAAGATAACCAGGGTGGCTGGCAGAGGGGTGATCATGAAACTGTTGAAGAATGACATGGCGGAGATTAATAGAGGAAGGGATGAAGACACAGTTGCAGTAAGTAAGCAAACTGTTATGTTTCCTTTTTTCTTTCTCCTTTTTCTCTTTCTCTTGTCCTAGCTTCTGCTCTTCCTGCACCTAAGGTGCTTTCTTGTTCACTTGTTCCTATAGATTCTGTTTTTCTTGTGCTCTAGCCATGTCTAGACCACTCTTGTGTTATGCCCTTTGCCCAGGCCTTCTATTGTTTAATCAGCTGACTCATAATCATTCCATCTCTTTCCATCTGTTTCCACATGGATACCTTACTCATCATTTGTCAGCATGATTACTCACTTTATCTCCACTTCAACTCTATTAGCTGTACTATAAAGTAGCACACTTCCTGTCCTCTCTTTTCTCATGCTACTTCTACCTTGCAATTACCTCACAGTCCTCACATCTCCACTGTCCCTTGTACCTACATACTAGGAATCCATTGTTTGTATCCTGGCACTTAACCAGAGAATTATCAGTGTCTGATCTCGGCACACCCCTGAGAGTGTAGCTGGTACCACTGAGGCACAACACTTCATTTGTCACCTTCCACTCATCTTGAAGCTTACCTTTGATTCACTTCATCCTCTTTACCCTCAGCAAGGTCTATGCCTGTCCCTACCCGGGCCTAGCATAACAGGTACTGCACCTGTTCTCTCATCAGCTTCAATGTATGGTTGTCACTGATGTCAGATTCTTGTCAAAGCACCTCGAAATCCTGAAGGTACTTATTGATGGATGTGATGTGACAGAGTCCTTTGAGTTTCTTTAGTGATTTGTGGGTAAGTTCATCAATATGAAAGTAATTGTGCAATTCCAGTGCAATTCCCTCAAAGTTTGGCCACAATGCCAGTCCCACTTTCTCCCTGCTTCTGTCTGCTGCCAGCCTATACTCTTCTTCTCCATTTCTAAACCTTTTGAGTGTGAGCTGTGCAAAACCCTCCACTCTACCTTCTAATCTTGACAGCACAGCTGCTGTTAATTCCTTGTTGTTTTGCCACTTTTGTTCATCTACCCAAACCTGTAATGAAACAAACCACTTCCTCCACTTTTTCTTATCTCCACCCCATTTACCAGGGTCCACAATCTTCTTCTGTCCTTCCATTCTTGTAAATTCTTTGGCCAGTAGCTAAATTATATTGAAAAGATCCGAACTCATATTCATCCCAGTTGTAGTAGGAATTGAATGCTGGGAGGGGTGCTGGGGGTGTTGATAGGGGGTCAGCATGTATCGGGGTTGGGGAACAGGGTCTGGTGCAGTTGGCTGATTGGATAGAATCAAACTGAGTTCTGTTGACTCTGGTTCATTTGACAAGCTGGCATAAGGGTCAAAGTTCAACAGTTTGAATTACTGTTTGGGGAAGTTGGGATACTTTCTTTAGTGAAGCTGAAGGGTGGAGTGACTGAAGCCTATCTGTTGTTGTGATCTTTCTATCCCTGCCTCTCTTTTCCACAAAGTCTTTTCTGGTTTATTTGTCAAATGTGTCAAATCTCCTTTGAAATGATTGTCTTCTGAAATTGTCATCCTTGAAGCCAAGTACTGCCTCAAAAATAAAATCTTTTAACTGACTTTTGTGTCCCCAAGAGTATTCTTTCTTCATTAAACGTTTTGTAACAATAATGCCCTTGACTAGTATTGATAGTCTTGAGCAAGTGTTATGATAGGTGATGTCAGTGTTGTCAATGATGAGTACTAACCCTAATCAAGGGCTTAATGATGTTGATGTCAGTGTGATGAGAGTAAAGCAAGATGGATATAGAAGCCCTAGTAAGGCCACTTGCAGTAAGATACAAATGCTCAAGACTGGAGCTTGAGATATGCTAAGGCTACAGTATTTATACAGTTCAGAACAGTGCATGGACCAAGACCCTGATGGGAAAATTCCCACAGACCCTGAGGCACCATCAAATGGAAAAGAAGCACTCATGAGAATAGCCAATGGCTAAAGAAAATGAGGCTTCTGAAATGGAAGACCAATAGAAATAAAAAGCAGGCTGAAGACATGAGGCTAACCCTATGCCCTGGGTCTAGGTCTGTCATGTGACCCATCACATGCCTAGATAAGATAAAGGATTAGATAACCACATGGAAGATAAGATAAGATCACATGATTGGAAAAATGAAAATTTGTGAACTATAACAATACCCCCTTTTCTCATTAATCATATATAAATCCCATTTTTCTTTTAGACTAACAATGATCTTTACTATAGTATAAGAAGTAGCACTTTGTACCTATACTTCTTATGCTACTTCTCCCTTCCCATTCCCTCTAGCTAGGCCTGATACATGTGTATCTGTGTGCTAGTAATCCAGTAATTCTTTCTGTTGGTATAACAGTCTGGTACTTTGTTTACTCACCCCCAGCAATAGTATCCTGCTGGGTAACCTGTGCTCATGTCTAGCAAGTGCAGATGCACCTCAGCCCTCTTCAGTCCCTGCCCCATAAAAGGCCTTGGAACTTATCCACTTGTGCATCTTCAAAGGACTACATCTGCTCTTACCTGGATCAGATGTAACAAAAGAAGTAGCATCTTTATCATTGTGTAGGTACTCTTATCATACTTTCCACAGCCACCATTCCCACTCAGTGTCCACCCCCCATTAACCCTTGTTGGTCATGCCCTTGTGCTTCTCCTGAGCAGCCAGACTCTGAAGCAGAGTCTAATCCACCTCATTAGCCTTCTTCCTCACATAATGAGCTTGCTGACCTCTTTGTCAACACTTCTACTACTTCACAAACTGAATGAGACATCATTCAATATTTAGCTCACAATCTATTGTCCACTCTTGTTATCTCTTGAGAACTGATACCCTCTTTACCTACCCCTGTCAGGCAACACTGATTATTCAAAGTGCTGACCCCTCAGCAATTTTCCATTTCCCCCATGTTTTCCTCTTCAAAATCCATGGAACTCCATCTCAGAATCCCTGAAGCCTATGATGGCAATAGGGCTAGGGCTAAGCAATGGCTAGATATGGTCCAGTTCTATCTTGCCATTAATGAAGCCATTTATAACTCCAAGCCAAAGAAGGTGGCATTTGCATTGTCATATATAACTAAGGAATCCACCCTATCTTGGGCAACCACTGTTAGAAAAAAGGCTATTACCTCCACTGGTATTTCAACTGGAATCTTAGCTGAATTTGTTGCTAAGTTCCTAAATGCTTTTAAACAACAGAACACTGTTAATGCCTCTGTTCATTGGCTAGCAAATCAGCACATGATTCAGAACCACAAAGGTAAATGGACCCCCTCTCTTGCTAAGTATATCTCAGAATTCCATAATCACATTACAATTGCCAATATTATGGACCATAACATACTTATTGGCTATTATAAAGCCAGAATCACCCCTTGGATCATGTACAAGATCCACTTAATGAAGAGAGTTCCCACTACCATCAAGAGTTAGTACACTAAAGCCATGCACTTTCAGAAAACCATAGAGAGATCTTGATTTGTCAAGCAAAAGCATCATAATCCTCATGCCCTCACATAGTTCTCCACTAACCCCTCCTCTATCCTGCATAAGGTAGAGAAGAACCCTAATGCTATGGACATGGACACTGTCCAAATCCCTCATCAAATGACTCTGGAGGAATGAAAATATTGTATTCAGAACAAACTTTGCTTCTGGTGCCAAAAACCTGGATATACTAATCTCCAGTGCACCACCTTTCCAGATTCCCCTAAGAATTCTCTGCTGAAGAATCCCAGGGTTCAGCAGGTAGCCAAAGAATGGCCTAAGAGTGATGATGAGGAAAGCAGTGAGGTCCAGAGAATTTCAATCAGAAAGGATTTTTGATAAGGGAAACTTCTACAATGCAAGTCTCTCCTTCCTCTTCTTGCACACCTGTACTTGTATTGTCTTCAAAGAATTCTATGAGAATCAATCTTTGTTATAGTTTGCAAATTTTCATTTTTCTAATCACATGACTTTATCTTATCTTCCATGTGGTTATCTAATCCTTTATCTTATCTAGGCACATGATGGGTCACATGAAAGGTCTAGACCCAGGGCATAGGGTTAGCCTCATGTCTTCAGCCTGCTTTTCAGTTCTGTTGGTCTTCCATTTTTTTAGAAGCCTTGTTTCCTTCAGCCATTGGCTATTCTCACAAGTGCTTCTTTTCCATTTGATGGTGCCTCAGGGTCTGTGGGAATATTCCCATCAGGGTCTTGGTCCATGCGCCATTCTGTACTGTATAAATACTGTAGCATTAGCATATCTCAAGCCCCAGTCTTGAGCATTTGTATCCTTTGATCAAGTGGCCTCACTAGGGCTCCTTTCTATATCATCACTCTTGCTTTTATCTCACCGAAACCGCCATCAGCAAGCCCTTGATTAGGGTTAGAACATATCACTGCAACATTGACATCATATACCATAACACTTGCTCAAGACTACCTGTACTAGTCAAGGGCATTATTGAAAACATTTCATGAAGAAAGAGTATTCCTGGGAACACAAGAAACAGCTAAAGGATTTCATCTTTGAGGCAGTACTCAGCTTTGAAGATGATGATTTTGGAAGACAGTCATTTTAGAGGAGATTTGACACTTTTGATAAGCAAAAAAGGAAAGACTTTATAGAGAAAAGAGGGAGAGATAGGAAAATCGCAACCATAGATAGGCTTAAATCACTTCATCCTTCATCTTCACTAAAGACCATATCCTAAATTCCCAAAACAGTAGCCCAAACTGTCCAACTTCAATCTGTATACAAGCAGCTCCCAAGGAGGAGAATCAACAGAGTTAGGTTTGATCCTATTCAAGCCAGCTCCCATTGAAACTGAACCCTGGAGCTCACACCACCAGCCCCTCTTCCAGTGATCGACCCCTACTACACATGGGATGAATATGAGTGGGGAACTTGGAGATATGATGAGAACACTGGTAGAAGAAGTTATGCAGATGGGAGGATCATCAAAGAAGATTGCTGATCCAGGAAAGTGGAATGGCAAGAAGAAAACATGGAGGAAGTGGTTTACAAGTATGGCCATATGACATGCTGAGCAGAAGTGGAGAAGCAATTGAGAGCAAACAGCTGCTGTGTTGTTGAGGTTAGAAGGAAGAGTGGAAGGGTATGCACAAATCATGCAAGAGAGGTACATCAAGAAGGAAGATGATTACTTCAATAAGGGAGATGAATCTGTGGAGAAGTATGGGGTAAATGCATGGCCTGACTTTGCAGGCATAGCTGAAGAGCTATGAAAATACTTTCACATCAATGAGCTGGTGCATAAAGCACTCAAAAAGTTAGAAGTGCTGCACCAAAGGAACTCAGTTGATGAATACCTGCAGGAGTTTGAGGTACTGCAGATAGATGCAAAGATCAGTGATGATCATGTGGTCAAATTAATGAGATCACAGATTCATTATAGGATCTACCAGCAGATCTGCATGCAAGGCATGACAGATGACTTAGGGGAGTTAGCAGGAATGGTTAGAAGGTTGGGTAGGTCATTTGAAAGAATGGCCATAGAAAGAAGTACACCCACATTTACTCCTCAATTCAACTTTCCCTGAGGTTCCCCTCCTTTACAATTTCAACCAACATATAATCCACAACAACCCCCTCCTCCTCATTTTACCAATGTCAGCACTCAACCAGGATATGGTGTACCCATGGAGGTAGATAGGCAAGCTGCAATGCAGGTTAGAACCTGTTTCAAGTGTGGTAAGCCAGGGTACATGGCAAAAGATTGCTGTGGGGTTTTTAACCCAGCAGCACTGTGGCCCTCCAACAATTTTGGCAAAGGACCCCAGCCTCAGGATCAACAACAGAGGCAACAAGGCGCACAGACTCAGTATGTACAGCCTGTTTGATTTTCAGAATTTACTCCACCAAATGCAAATGGTTGGCAAATGGCAGAGCTGGTTTCTATCAGACCAGTATATAATATGGCAGATGCTGCTAGATTTCAAGAAATACTGGCAGCTTCCTGGGGAAGTATGGATGAAGCCTGGGCTTACTTTCAGGATGTCTTTGAGATGGAACGAAAGCAGAAGGAAGCATTGGGAAAAGTCTAAGGGATTCTGTTAGGTTAGAAACAGAACTCCTAATATGCAATTCATTTTCTTCCTGTTCTTTTAATGTTTGTACCATGAAATGAAACAAAGTTATTCCTTCTGTGACAGTGTCTTGATCAAGCATGGCCCCAGAGATAGGGTGCTTAATTTCATCTGATAATATTAACAGACATTTATTTGCAATAGAAAGTGAAGAAAGAAAAGATCTAGCCAAACTATTTAACAGAAAAGAATGTGATGAACTTGGTGTAAGTGTAAAAATCAATGGAGAAGTTAGGGGAAGAAATGGTTTGAAAATGGAATCATGTGGACTAACTTTTGCAATAGTGGACTCTGGAGCATCAGTAACATTCATTGATCAAAAATTTGTTTGGAAACATGGTTTGTATGAAAAGGATATGCCAAAACTGCTTACAGTTTATAACACAGATGGAACAGAGGGTAATATTGGAAAAATTGCTTACTATGTTATTATTTATATAGCCATAAAAGGAAAAAATGGGAAATGGCACAGGGAAAGAATAAATGCTTATGTTTCCTCATTAGGAACTCTTGATCTTTTTATAGGATATAATTGGTTTTCATGCCATAATCCAGAAATTGATTGGGTAAAGAAGACTATTGATTTTTCTAGATATTCTGCAGATTGTGACATATATATGATTTCAAAAAGAGTCACAGAAGAAGAAATGTTGCAATTAGAAAAGGAAGTACCAAGAAAATTATGGGAATTTATTCCTGTATTTTCACAACATGAATCAGAACACATGCTGACCAGAAAATCTTGGGATCATGCAGTAGAGTTAAAAGAAAACTTCATACTGAAGAAAGATCATATTATTCCTCTTTCAAATAAAGAAATAAAGGAAGTATGTGAATTTGTTGACAAAAAGATGAAGAAAGGTTACATCAGATCATCCAAGTTATCTCAAACATTGTGAGTTTTCTTTATTAGTGTTATAAACTTTTCGACATATCCAGGGGTACTCTGGATAACTCCGAAGTGGACAGGGCTTGGCTTCACCTTATATGGTGTGCCCTTATGCCAGTACTGAGTGCCCTGATTTGTGGAGGGGTTGGAAACATGGAGGGTTGGAATCAGCCAGAGGGCTTTTTCCAATAAGAGGCATAATGTCAAGCTGTGGAATAAGTTAAGGGACTTCAGGGTAGGGTATGATGTCAAGTCATAAGGCCGAAGGGGTCTGGGGAAATTGTAGCATTGTATTATGGTTGATATTCCAACTGGAGTCCAAGATACCAAACTCCAGTGCTTATATACCTTAGGGAGACAGATTATCTAAGGAGGGAATGGAGGTATGAAAGGAGTTGTCTCATA
>JBBPKN010001919.1:0-11150 GCA_038089275.1 Pulveroboletus cf. rosaemariae
ATTGTCTCCTCTGACATCTCCATTTGTATCTAGGATGCATTGGCACCTGCTTTGCTTATGAGACAACTCCTTTCATATCTCTGTTTCCTCCTTAGATAATCTGTCTCCCTGAGGTATAAGTACTGGAGTTTAGTATCTTGTACTTTAGTTTGAATATCAACCATAATACAATATTATGATCCCCCCCAGACCTCTTCTGCCTCATGACTTGATGTCATACCCTACCCTAAAGTCCCTCAACTTATTCCACAGCTTAATGTTGTGTCTCTTGTTGGGAAAAAGCCCTATGGCTGATCCTAAACCTCCAATAGTTTCTGACCCCTTCATAAATTGGGGCACTTGGTACTAGCATAAGAGCACACCACATAAGGTGAAGCCAAGCCCCATCCACTCCAGAGTTATCCAGAGTACCCCTGGAGTATGTCAAAATGTTTATAACAGTATATTCAAACTTCCACTTGTGCTGGTACTGCTATCATATCTATCCGAGTAACTAGAGCTTGCTCCTGTGCTGTCCTAGATCAGTTTTAGAGCTTCTCTGCTCACTGTGCACCAGGCTCAGCCTCATAGGCTCCTGCTCCCTCCCACTTGTCCATACCTAGTGCTCAAGTTGATGAAGCCCCTGATGGTTCCAAGGTTCCTCAATCTCCCCATACCCCTGACAATCATGGTGCCCAGCCAGGAGTACCAGATGAATCCAGAGATGACCCCTTTGATGGGTATTCTGATATTCTAAAGGATAACCCTGAACCTTTTCCAGATCCAGAATCTATTCCCATTCACCATGACACTATCACCAATCTCACTAGTGCCATCCATGGATTAGCTTGCTCTTCCCATCATACCCCTGAAACATCACAGCATACCAAAGTACAGGAACCAGACCAGTTTGACAGAACTGATCCCTGGAAGCTCTGTATTTTTCTAGTGCAATGCAAATTAAATTTCCAGGATCATCCCAAAGCCTTTGCCAATGACTGAGCCAAGGTCACTTATGCTTAGTCCTACCTTAAGGGCATGGCATTGGAATGGTTTGAGCCTGACCTCCTTCTTATCAAAGACCCAGACTTCCACCCCTTGTGGATGGACAATTATAAGGAGTTTGTTCAGGAACTCTGGACCAACTTCAGACCCCATGACCCAGTCAGAGATGCAGAGCACCAGCTAGACCAGTTGACTATGAAGAATGGTTAACAAATCAACAAATATGTAGTTGAGTTTAACAGAATTGCATCTCAAGTCCAGAGTTACAGAGAAGGTGCCCTCTGCCACTATTTCTATAATGGTCTGCCAGACTGCATCAAAGATGACCTTTCCCATGTGGGCAAACTGCCGACACTCATTGAGCTGCACCAGCTGGCACAGACCATTGATGCTTGCTACTGGAAGTGCAAATCTGAACTTAGCCAACAAGGAAAGTCGTTTCACCCATCCAAGTCCTCTGATAAACCTGCTGTATCCTCTGCTTTGACCTCTGGTCCTAATAAATCAAGGAACAAGTCAGCTAATTACCTCAGCTCCTCCAAGTCATCTGTTTCCCAGAAACAGGACTTATCATCCAAGCTTGGTAAGGATGATAAGCTCACTACCGAAGAACACAAGCATTGACTGGAGAATCACCTCTGTTTGTTCTGTGGAATTGCAGGGCATATAGCAAAGGACTGCCCCAAGTCTTTCTCCAAGGTGGCCAAAGCTTGTGGTGCCAAAACCTCCACTCTGGAAATCAAACCGGAGACCTCCATCTCAGAGGTGAAAAAATAGTCTGCAGCCTTTGAAACTTCACACAGGCTGGAGGTTGCATTAATCCTTCCCATGCTTTACTGGAGGTTAAACTTAACATGTCTGTTCTGTTAGATAATGCTTCACTTATGCCTCTCGTCACTCTTGTTTCACATGAGATTCCTTCGTTTTCTGCCCTGATTGACTCTGGTTCTTCAGATTGCTTCATAGATACCAAGTTAGTCAGTACTTACAATCTTCCAACTTATTCTGTTCCTCCATTGCAGCTCCAACTGTTTAATGGCTCTTTCAATTCTATGATTATGAATGCCATTGATCTTTCTGTTTGTTTTGAAACCAGTGATATCACTCTGATAATGTTCTATGTCACTCTGTTGGATGGATCTAGTTCTCTTGTTCTAGGACACAACTGGCTTGCCCACTATAATCCATTGATTGACTGGATATCAAGTCATATCTTGTTCCGATCATTCAAACCAAACATGCCAACACCTCCAAGCTTACCTCCATAGCCCCCAGTTTCTCCAACCCAAGCTGACTCCGAACCTGATTTACCATGTTCCCATAACCTCAAACCTCTGTTGATCAAGCTACTCAACTTATCAGTGTTTGCACATACCTATAGCCTTAATGGCTTAGTCCCATTCTATTTGCAGCTCCAACCCCCAGAGAGTCATCTCTGTTCCACTTTTATTGCTTCTCCTTCAGCCAACCTTTCCAGCATTCCCCAGGAATACCATGACTTTGCCAATGTGTTTAGCAAAAGCAAGGCATCTACTCTTGCCCCTTACTGCAAATTTGACCTGAAGATCAAGCTGAAAGAAGGTACCTCACTGCCTGTCAGCACCATCTATTCTCTATCATCCTCTGAGCTTAAAGCACTCAGGACTTTCCTAGACAAACATCTTGCTACCAGTTTCATCCAACCCTCTACATCCACTCACACTACTTCTGTCCTCTTTGTTCAAAAGAAGGATGGATCCCTCCAGTTGTGTATAGATTTCTGAGGCCTCAACAAGATCACAAAGAAAGACCACTACCCCCTTCCACACATCTCTGATCTCCTTGATGCTCTGAGCCATGCAACCATCTATACCAAACTTGACCTTAGGCACACTTACCATTTAGTTTGTATTGCTGAGGGTGATGAGTGGAAAACCTCTTTCTGTACATGCTATGGCTCCTACAAGTGGCTTGTCATGCCATTTGGGCTCACCAATGCCCCTGTGGCTTTCCAGTGGTTCATCAATTCTATCTTTGCTGATCTTCTTGATGTTTTAGTAATTATTTACTTGGATGATATCCTAATTTTCTTCACTGACTGGACATTGCATACCAAGCATGTTCACAAAGTCCTCTGCCACCTCTGGAAGCATGGCCTCTTTGCCAAACCCAAGAAATGCGAATTCCATACCAATTCCACTGAGTATCTTGGATATCTACTCTCTCCTTCCAGGCTTACAATGTCTCCTGACAAGGTTCAATCCATCCTGGATTGGCCTGAGCCTTGCAAGATTAGGGATATCCAGTCCTTCCTCAGTTTTGCTAACTTCTACTGCTGCTTCATCCAGAGCTACTCTGACATTGTCATTTCCCTGACTTGCCTCACCCGCAAGTCTGTTTGTTGGGATTTCAATGCTTCTTGTTGTGCTGCTTTCCAGTGCCTCAAGGATGCTTTTACTTCTACTCCTATTTTGACCCATTGGGTCCCCGATGCTCCTCTCATCATTGAGACTGATGTCTTCGACTATGCCATAGCTGGAATTCTCTCACTCTGGTCCCCAGATAATGAGGTCTGCCCTGTTGCTTTCTATTCCTGTACACTCACTGTGCCAGAACTCAACTATGACACCCATGATAAGGAGCTTCTTGCTATTTTCACCACATTCAAGACCTGGTGTCATTACCTCAAAGGTTCTGGTTTTCCAGTGAATGTTGTCACTGATCATAAGAACCTGGAATATTTCACTACATCTAAACTTCTGACCTGCCAGCAAGCCTGGTGGTCAGAGTTTCTCTCTCAGTTTAATCTGATCATCTGTTTTTGCCCTGGCCATTTAGGCACTAAATCTGATGCTCTAACTAGATGATGGGATATCTATCCCAGTGCAGGAAATGGTAACTATGCCCTCATTAATCCACATAACTTCTGGCCCATGTTCATGCAGGAACAACTCACTGTATCCCTCTGGGCTTTCTTCCTAGTATCTCCAGTCTTCCAGTCTGCATCCCTCTTTGACATTGAAATCCTCCATCATGACATCATCTTGGCACTCCCTTCTGACTCTACTGCCTCTATCCACTGTTCTGGTACTCTCCTGTCTAACTCTCGTTGATCTAGAGACCCAGAAGGTTTCTTGTGTTTGAACAACTGCATCTATGTCCCTGATGCTTCTGACCTCTGACTCCAGGTCCTCTGCTACAAGCACAACCACCCCTTATCTGGACACTTTGGTCAGAATCAGAACTGGAGCTCATTCGCCAAGAGTATACCTGACCTGGCATTTGAGCATTTGTCAAGGAATATGTTTCTTCATGTACAGCTTGCACCTGTGCTAAGGTACCCTGTCACAAACCCTACAGTTTCCTCAAGCAGCTCCCCATTCCAGAAAAGCTGTGGAATTCCATCTCTATGGATTTCATCGAACAGCTCCCAGCTTCCTCTGGTCACTCTGCCATCCTTGTTGTGGTAAATTGTCTATCAAAGCAGTGCATCTTCATTCCTACAGATGACAAGGTGACCTTCCCAGAGCTTGCTAAACTCTTCTTACTCCATGTGTTTTCCAAACATGGAGTTCCCTCCCACATCACCTCCAATTGAGGTTCCAAGTTTGTTTCCCATTTCTTCCATTCTCTAAATCAAGCCCTCAATATCCATCTCCACTTCACCTCTGGGTATCATCCAGAGGGTGACAGTCAAACCAAGCAAATGAACCAAATCCTGGAGCAGTATCTATGTGTTTATTGCAACTATCAGCAGAACAACTGGTCCAAATTCCTGCTCCTTGCAAAGTTTGCTTATAACAATACCCCTAATGCTATCACAGGTGTTTTCCCTTTCTTCACAAACAAGGGCTACCATCCAAACATCTCCATGTACCCAGAATGTGATCTCATCTCCATCTGAGCTTGAGAATATGCCATAGATCTCAACTCTCTCCATGCCTTCCTTCATGAAGAAGTAGCTGCTGCCCAAGTCAGATACCAAGGACCTGCAGATGCCTGACAATCTCTGGCACTGGACTTTAAAGTAGGTGACCAGGTATTCATTAAGGCTAAGTACTTCAGGACTATGAGGCCTTCCAAGAAACTCACCAAAAAGAACTTAGGTCCTTATTCCATTATCACTCAGGCAGGCTCGCTGTTCTTCACACTCCATCTCCTGAAGAACATAAAGTCCATTCATCTGGTCTTTCATGTTTCTCAACTTGAACTCTCTATCCCCAACATGATCTCAGATCACATGCAACCACCTTCACCCCCAGTCGAGATCAATGGTGAACCAGAGTTTGAGATTTCCAAAATCCTAGACTCAAAAATAGATTGTAGGCAAAGGAACTGCAAATTACTATATTTGGTTAAGTGATTAGGTTATGAGGATACTGATGAGGAAACCTTGTGGCTCCTTGCCACTGAATTAGAGCACACTTCAGAGATTGTTAAGGAGTTTCATCTCTGTTACCCAGATAAACCCAGGCCATCTTATGATTAACCAACTGTAGTGGATCTAGTGATCTAATCACAAGACCCTCTACCTATTCTAAGCTTGTCTTTTCAATTTCCTTGTCTACCATAGAAATTTCACCAACCTCCACACAAAGTTCCAACAGCTCCACTGCCACCTCATCCACCTCCCCATCCTCACTCCCTGAACTCCTGGCTTCTCTGGTTTCCTTCACCCATGCTGTTCCCAATGCATCAACCAGCTGCTCCAGCAGCTGGTTCTTGTGTTTGGCCTCTTGCTGTACCTTCTGGCCCACCTCCCTTATTAACACCCCCATTAGGTGACAGCCCTTAGCCACCTGCCAAAGACCCTCCTCTGTCTCCTCTGAGTCTGCCCTACTATTGGGCACCCCTTCCTCTCCCACCTTCTGTCTCCGCTCCCTCTCCAGCTTCTTCTGGCCAGGGCATACACACCTCACCTTTGCCTCTATACAGGCAAGGCATGATGTTGACTTGCCTGGATCCACCTGGCACCCCAGTTCCTCTTTTACTCTCCTCTTGCCATTGCCATTACTCAACCCCACCTCCTGGGCTTGGCAAAGTTCCTTTACCTAAGCCAGTGTTAGAGTGCTAGGTCCTGACCTCATTTCCAATACTCACCCATTTCTGGACTGCCACCACTGCTTTCCAAGCCTTCTTTGCTTTCTTCCAAGCCTCCTCCTCTCTCCTTACTTTTCCCCACCGCTTCTGCTTAGTGTACTTCACATCATCAAGCTTCTCTTCGTCTTTGACATGCTCCTCCAGGTGCTCATCAGACCAGGTGTGAATGTCAGTGAATGAAGACATGATAAGAGATACTAGTGTGGAAGTCTCTGGGGTGGTACTTGCTTTTATGGATTTCTGGCCAGCTAAACCCCAATGCCTGCTCCACTCACTTATTCATCAAGAGCACATGCTTCACAGCCTTTAGGGGTTCAGACCTTAAGAGGGGAATACTATCACATCCCATGCCAATAGGTCAACTCTGCTACATCTCCAATACAACTCCAATTGTGTCTATACTTTAAGCTGCATGTTTTCTAGTTCCCTTTCCCTCTGCCTTTTCCTATCTAATGATTGATTACAACTTTACCTATACTAACTCTGTACCATTCTGATACAACTCCATTGTTCCTTTGACCTCATTTTCTGTTCCTGTTCCTTTGTGCCATGCTTTTCCCTGTTGTTACTTAGTTTCAGTTTGACATTATTTGATGTTGTCTCCTCTGACATCTCCATTCATATCCAGGATGCATTGGCACCTGCTTTGCCTATGAGACAACTCCTTTTATATCTCCATTTCCTCCTTAGATAATCTGTCTCCCTAAGGTATAAGTACTGAAGTTCAGTATCTTGTACTTTAGTTTGAATATCAACCATAATACGACATTACAATCCCCCCCAGACCCCTTCTGCCTCATGACTTGACATTGTACCCTACCCTAAATTCCCTCAACTTATTCCATGGCTTGATGTCATGCCTCTTGTTGGAAAAAAGCCCTATAGCCAATCCTGAACCTCCAATAGTTTCTGACCCCTCCATAAATTGGGGCACTTGGTACTAGCATAAGAGCACACCACATAAGATGAAGCCAAGCCCTGTCCACTCCAGAGTTATCCAGAGTACCCCCGGAGTATGTCGAAATGTTTACAACAGGTTTCTGGCCAGCTAAACTCTGATGCCTGCTCTGCTTACTTATTCATTGAGAGCACCTGCTTCACAGTCTTCAGGGGTTCAGGCCTTAAGAGGGGAATACTGTTATATCCCATGCCAATGGTTCAACTCCACTATGTCTTTGGTGCAACTCCAGTTGCTTTCATGCTTTAAGCTGTGTATTTCCTAGTTCCCTTTACCTCTATCTTTTCCACCTAATGATTGGTTTCAACTTTACCTATGCTAACTCTGTACTATTCTAATACAACTCCATAGTTTCTCTGACCTCACTTTCTATTCCTGTTTCTTTGTGCTGTGCTTCTCCCTGTTATTATTTAGTTTCAGTTTGACATCATTCAACATTGTCTTCTCTGACATCTCCATTTATATCCAGGATGCATTGGCACCTGCTTCACTTATGAGACAACTCCTTTCATATCTTCATTCCCTCCTTAGATAATCTGCCTCCCTGAGGTATAAGTGCTGTAGCTCTATATCTTGTACTTGAGTTTAAATATCAACCATAATACAATGTTACAATCCCCTCAGACCTCTCCTGCCTTATGACTTGACATTATACCCTACCCTAAGTCCCTCAACTTACTCCATGACTTGACATCATACCTCTTGTTGGGAAAAACCCTACATCCTATTCCAAACCTCCAATAGTCTCTGACCCCTTTATAAATCAGGGCATTTGATACCAGCATAAGGGCACACCATATAAGATGAAGCCAAGCCCCATCCACTCTGGAGTTATCCAGAGTACCCCCAGAGTATATTGCAACATTTATAACACAATGATATGGTCACTAACACACTTACCAAAGCCCTTTTGTCCCCCAAGGTCAAGCATTTTGCTGCCAAGCTTGGGCTCCACACAGCTTAAGGGGGAGTGTCAGAATTGGCAAGCATATGTGCAGCCAGGTATACACAATATGCTGTATTTAACAGGTATGCATATGGATCCAACACCACCTGTTCAGGATGTATCTCAGTTCCAAAGGACTCCTTTGCTACTGTCTCATATATGTACTTTATCTTTTGTTTCTTTCTATTTCAGCCTGGCAGTTATACAAATGCTGTCATTACTATACTTGTAAGATACATTGGAGTTTGTATATATAATATATCTCTTAGTCTAGAGTGCCTCAGTTTATTGTCTTGCACATGACTGAGGTGAGCTTTCTTCTTTATGAATTACTTACTTTTACTTACTTGCACATAGTCCTGCACCTCTGATAGTAATATATTCAAAGAATTTCATGCCCAATGTGAACTGCAGAATAGTATTCTGCTTCAGCTGTGGACAGCACAGTTACAGTCTGTTTCTTAGCAGACCAAGAGAATAAACTATAATCAAGCATAAGTGCATAGTCAGAGATAGAATGGGCATAATCCAGTAAATTAGTGTGATCAGCATTAAAAAAAGCATAGAGAGCAAGAGATTGTATTGCAGCAGGGCTGCCAAGGTCTAAGACAAAATTGTGGGTGCTTTTGAGATATCAGAGAATGTATTTGACTGCTATCCAGTGAATATACCCAGGGTTGGCTGCAAACTGCATAACCTGTTGCATTGCATGTGTGATATCTGGACAGGTCATGACAGTACAGTGGTTTAGAGCACCTACTGCATTTTGATATGACATATTCCACATACAGTGGCTTAAAAAACTGTCCCAATGTTTGCATGTTTTGCACTAAATGCAATGGCTATCAATAACTACTAATTATCATGCTAGGCTATGAGTGTATGAAATGTAGTACTTGCTCTTGGCTTTCTATTGGTCCAATGATCAAAGCATTTGGTTATGTTTTGGTAACATGGCAATCATATCGAAATAACAACTCATTGGGATAGTTTTTTGACTTTAAATAGGATATAGTATTTAGTACCTGGTATAATCTCCCTTGGCCTTGATAACTGCTTGAATCCTTCTAGGCATGCTTTCTATCCATTTTTAACACTCCTTCACAGAAATCCTTTCCCACTCTACCTGTTGGATTATCAAGCATGTGTGTTCAACCACAGAGAGTAAGTACATTACTGCCATGCACACTACTAAGAAAGCCCTCTGGCTCTGCTCTTTCATTGCCAAGATTTTCACTCAGCACACTGAACCCATTATCCTTTCTCTGACAATCAATCTGCTATTGCCCTTGCTCACAATCATCAATATCATGTGCATATCAAGCATATTGACATCCATTTCCATTTTATCCACTGGGTAATCAATGCCAGGAGGATCTGACTTATTTTTTGTCCTACTGTCAACATGGTTGCTGACACTCTCACCAAAGCTCTTCCATTTCCCAAGGTCAAGCACTTTGCTGCTGAGCTTGGGCTCTGCATGGCTTGAGGAAAAGTGTTGAATTATTAAGCATGTGCATAGCCAGGAATACAATATGTGCTGTACCTAGTAGGTATGCATACAGGCTGCAGCATCACATGCCCAGGATGCATTGCAGTCCCATCCATCTCCATTGATACCATTTTACATATGTACTTTATCTTTTGTTTTTTTATGTTTTAGTCTGGCAGTTTTACAAATGCTGTTATTACATTAATCATAGGACATATCAATACCAGTATATATGATGTACTTTCTTAGTCCTGAGCACCTTAGTCTATTGTCTCTCACACAACTGAGGTAAGCTTCCTTCTTTTCTGTACTACTTACTTTTACTTACTTTCACATAGTCCTTGCATCTGACAGGTATATGCATATTAGTCCATTGTTTTACACACAACTGAGTCCTTGTGTCTGACAGACAGTTGCATGCCTATACAAATTATAATTCTAACACTACCACCACCCTATCCTATAATTGATGAACTTCTGTAGATACCCTCTCATAACCTGAAAGATATCTTTTCAAATAATTCCAAGTATATTCAATAGGATTAAGGTCTGGAAATTGAGCAGGCCAATCCAGAAGCTTGATATCTTGCTTTTTAAACCAGATTTGAGCTCTTTTAGAGATATGCTTGGGATCATTATCCTGCTGAAAAATGATTTCATCTGAAGAAATTCCAGAATTCTCCATGCTCTACAACAATTCTTCCTTTAAAATTGTTACATACTGTTCAGTATTTATCCTTTTCTTAACCTTACTCAAAATACCCACATCATTTCATCCAATACAGCCCCATATCATAAGTAATCCTCCTTTAAACTTAACTATACCTTTGATCTCCTTAGAACTTATCCCCTCTTTTTTTTTTCCACACATATTCTTGTCCATCTGATCCAATTCTATTGATTCTAGTCTTATTTGACCAAATTACCCTCTTTCAGTCCTCCACAGTCCAATGCTGGTACTTCAGAGCAAAGGCTAACCTGCTTTTTCTATGGATAGCAGAAAGAAAAGATTTTTTTCTTCTTTATTACAGCTTTTAGAGAAGCTTCCTTGAGAATATTCCTGACTGTTTGTAGGCAGACAGAAGTGCTGACAATAAAATTGATGAAATAAGTGGCCTGAACTGCATTACTGGCCTTTCTAGTAAGAATTTGTTAAACAATAGCATGCTTATTAATAGAAGAAAGTTTTAAAAAATAATTACCATAATGATTTTCCTTCTCTGGTTGGATTTTCTGAAGGACTCTAGCCACAGTAAACTTCCCTAGACTAGTTTGAGATGCAATTTTTCTACAGAAAAGATCAAGAGAGGCAAGAGAAATAATATTATCTCTTCAAACAGCAGAAAGATGTTTCATAATGAAGATAAGGGAATTTATTTGTAATGGTAGGATTTATATATGCTGCAGGCTAATTAGTGACATAAGAGTGACATAATATATTACTTACCTAAGATATATAATCATCTTACAGCACTTCAGGGTTCAATATATGTAATGGAAATTCAAAGTCAAAAAACTGACCTAATAAGTTGTGATTTTGATATAATTGCCATATTACCAAAACATAACCAAATGCTTTGATCATTGGACCAATAGAAAGCCAAGAGCAAGTACTGCATTTCATACACTCATAGCCTAGCATGATAATTAGTAGTTATTGATAGCCATTGCATTTAGTGCAAAACATGCAA
>JBBPKN010001920.1:0-11127 GCA_038089275.1 Pulveroboletus cf. rosaemariae
TGTATGGCTGCAGCAGAATGGAGTGCAAATGAAGGACTGGAGTTATATAATGGGGAGCCAGAGGGTTAGTGTGGCTTACTAAATGCAAGGACTAGCTGCAAGTTGGACTAGAATAGATACTGGAGACACAGAATATAATACCCTCTCCCTGTTTCTCCCCCTGCCATCAACACCACTTCCACTGGCATTGTCAGCATTGACCTACTGCTTGCTGCCCATGCCCTTCACTGAGAAGCTATTATATTCCATGCCAAAAAGTCAACTCTGATCCATCTCCAGTACAACTCTGATGGGTTTTTCTGCTTTCAAGCTATGCATTACCTGTTTCCTTTATCTCTGTACTTCTTCCAACTGATAGTTACAACTTTATATATATTAACCCCATACTACTCCAATATAACTCTGTAGTTTCTCTGACCTTATTTCCTGTTCCTGTTCCTTTTCCCCTCATCCCTTTCCTGCTGTCACTTAGTTTCAGCTTGACATGATTTGATGTTATCTCCTCTAACATCTCCATTTATATCCAGGTTGCATTAACATCTGTCTTTGCTTCTGAGACAACTCCTTTTGCATTTCCCTTCCTCCTTTAAATACTCTGCTTTTCCAGAGGTATAAGTATTGTCATATGCCAGGCATTTGAATCCATTTCTGACCCCTCCAGCAAGCCTCTGCTTAGCTAATGCCTCAGTACTCACATCCTGGCACTGCCAGCCAGCCTTTCCAACTCCCTGATTCTTCTCTATGCAACTCCAGTGCAACTCTGATATTCTAAGCCCTTTTGATCCAGCTTTAATCTAGCTTATGCTTGGGCCTTGCATTTAGTGCTTGCCAAAGCTACACTAGTTCTCCAACCCTTTTCCTTGACACTCTGGTCCTCCAACACTTTTTCCACTACTCTAGCTTCTCTAAAGCTACCTTGTTTCTTTTCTGCTTCTATTTTTACTTTAACTTTGCTTATGATTTCTATTTATTGCACCTTAGTCCTTGCTCCTGCATTTTCAAAGCTACTCTGCTTTGACTCCACTTTTTCTAACATCAGTTCTTGTCTTTTATGTTGTTTCAGCTTCATATCTGATAACTGTCATGTTAACATCTGTTGTCAGCTACTCTTTAACACCTCCAATCCCATCTCCATTCATTTCCAGAAGATAATACTTTATATTTCACTTTTCTGACAACTCCTGTTACATCTCCATTTGTATCCAGATTGCATTGATACCTGACTTTGCTTCTAAGACAACTTTCTTCACATCTCTGTTCCCTCTTTAAATAATCTGCTTCTTCAAGGTATAAGTACAGTAGTCCTGTATCTGATACCTTGATTTAAATATTGACAGAAACACCTCCATTTACATCTGTTCATCCTCACTCTGATTGAGCCCTTAGGCTCACCCTCCAATCCTCCAGAGTACTCCAGAGTTTTCAGCATTAAGTTGATTTGGAATGAGTGACAACTTCACTGCTGTTGCTACCCCTATCTGTTCTGAGTCTCCTGACTTACTCTGACCTTCCAGCCCTGCTGGAGATTATGATCAGCCTATTGGCTATTCTTTTCAAGTCTTGATGACTTCACTCCTTAAGACTGGACCTGACACTCTTTATCTTGTCCATCTCTCCTGTTGAGCTCTAAGCAAGCTCTCCTCTACTATCTCCAGCTCTCCACAAATTGGGATACCAAGGCTATGCAAGGGCACACCACATAAGGTGAAGCCAAGTCCCATCTGATAACAAGCACTACTACTTGACTACTTAATTATTTTTGGAAATTTCCAGAATTCTCTGGAGATCTCCGGAGCTACTATCTTCTTCAAGTGGACTTCAACCTTATAGGAAGTAGTGATAGTAGCAATTCCTTTTCATTTGTCCTTCATCTTGTCCTCCTCTTTGTCAGTGTAAAGGAGTTTTGACAAGTATGGTAGTTCTGTATCCTGTACCTCAGTTCAAATATTGACCATAACACAATGTTTATAACCTTGCTTGATTCTCTTTCTACTTCACAACTTGATGCCATATCTCCTTTTCAGTTTACCTGTTACTTCATCCCTCCAACTCTCTTTCTGACCCCTTTACAAATCAGGGCACCTAGTACTAGCATAAGGGTATATCACATAAGGTAAAGCCAAGTCCCACTTGCTCCAGAGTTATCCAGAGTACTCTGGAGTATATTGCAGTTCATAACAGGAGCCTCCTCTCAGAAATACTCACACAATATCATGACTTATATCATGAACTCATGTCTTGCCATCCCTATTGGGTCCCATCTTGACATGTTCTTGCTGCTCTGAACTATCTATCAAATCTATATGCAGCTTCTTCATCTTCCTCTTCTTGCTGCTGCACTTGCTTGCATTTCCCATGCCCACATCTCCCTCACATAGGCCCTGATTACCTCAATCCATTGCAAACTCCTATCCAACATTAAAATCCTTGCCTACCAGATGGAATCTAGTGAATTCCTTACTAACCTTGACCATTATATGTGAGAGCTGGCCTTTGCCCATGGCTATTTACCCTTTACTTCTTCTGCATCCTCTTTTCCTCTTGAAGATGAAGAACTTGCTGCTCTACAATACACTAAAGTCTGGTGGACTGGCCTTTACAGTAATGGCCATCTTCCTTCCTCCCATCCTTACTTTCATAAATTCTGTTTCCACTGCCACTGCCTGGAACACATTCAAGTCAACTGCTCCTCCTACCAGTGCCCATACTGTTTGTGCTGGTGACCTGATCATACTCAGGCTCACTACCTAGCTTAATAACATGTTACTAACCCACTCATCTTCTCCTTGACATCCTTCTCCTCCTGTGGCTCCTCTTGCAACTCCTTCTATGGCTCCTCCTGCTTCTCCCATCATTTTCACAGGTCCCATAGGTCCCAAGGGTCATACCACCATCCTTCCATGACTCTCACCCCCTTTATCTTCTTATCACTCAGATAATGATTTTTGTGATGACATTATTAATAAGGTTGGCTGGGTCAACATCACTGGCTTCCCAGACCCTTTCTATAATGCATTTTAATGGTTTCAGGGGTCCTTTACCCCTAGCAGGGGAATCATGTTATGTTTTCTCTTTTCTTCTTTCTCTTTTTCCTCATTCACATTCTAGCTTCTGCTTTTTTTGCACCATGGTGCTTTCTTGTTCATATTTCACCATAGACTTCCACTCTTCTCATATTCTAGCCCTGCCTAGACCATTCTCTTGTTACACCCTTTGCCTGGGTGTCTTATCTCTTAATCAGCTAACTTTTAATCATTCCATTACTTTTCATTTGTTTTCATATGGATATCTTACTTATTATATATTAGCATGATTACCTCTATGTCTCCACTCTAACCTTACTTTCTGTACTATAAAGTAGTGTCTTCCTCTCAGTTCTTCTCCATGCTACTTCTATCTTGCAATTCTTTGCATATCCCTCTATCCTTGTACATAGTACTTGGAATCCATCTTGTTGCCAGCCCTAGCTGTCTCTAGTCTAAAGCAAGTTGTCCTAGTGTTTGACTTTCAGCATAACCCTGTGTTTGTGCTTTACTTGTCTCTCAGCATAACCTCATGTTTGTGCATCACTTACTTATCTCTAAGGCTTATCACTTGTAGAGCCTTCCCTTGCATTTGTCCAGCAAGATCTATGCTAGTCACTATCCAGGCCTAACATAACAGGTGTGTGGTGGAAACCTCCTCTGTCAGACTCTGATTCTCTGTGAGCTTGTAGCATTTGACCCCTTTATTATGTTTCATCTTCACTGATTTCTGTCCTTATCCTCACATACTATACTTACTGACCCCACAAGGCCCCAGAAGCCTCATTCCCTTCCTCTATACACTGATATGTTCACCTGCATTCTCCTTTGCATATCCACAACTTTTATTTCTCCCCAGGAGCCTCTGCTTCTACTCTATTATCCCAGGATAGATTATTACTTTCATGGTAATGCTGTAATTTTTACCTTACCTTGTATAGTTGGAATTACATGTTATGGTGTTACTTTGGATGATGTACAACTCCCTGGATGGTGATGATATCTAGCCTTGAAAGGGTGTAATGAATTCAGTATCAGATTTGATTAGAGTAGAGAGAGACAAGACAATATGCTTAGAGGTGAAATGAACTCCTAAGGAGCCAGACTGCCTGAAAGCTGATATATTAGCCAACTTCTAAGTGGTAAGGATAACAGATGATTAAGGCTGGGGAGCCTTAACCAAGGAACTACCTACTATATATATTACTCTAGAGTATACACAGACCATTAGAATTACAGGTATAAATACTAAATAGGAAATGAGGCATGGAGTGTGCTGACTGAGAATATAGCAGGAGGCCATGTGTATTAAGGGATAGAATGGAAGAGAAGTATAGGAATGAAAGAAAAGGGTTCAGAGTTAGTGGAAATTAAATCATATTCTCTATCATAAGATCAAGAAGATTCCATTGAGATCTCTGCCACAATCAGATCTAACCCTTATCTAGATTGAGATCCAGATTCATTGGAGATTGAGATCAGGAGATAACTGTCATCTGGAATACTAGATTCAATCCCATAAGTTATGCCCAAATCCAAGAGAAGAACTTTGAAATTAACTAGACCTTATTCTAGGGTTTATTCTTGTTTGACATAGGATTCTCATGATTATATGATGATCACATGACTCTTGTAAAGCATTTGCAACATTGCACTTCATTTTCTTGTTCTTTGTTGCCCTCTGTTAGTATCTTCCTGGATTTTTCCCCTTACTTTGTTTTCTACTCTGGACTTCTTGTTCATAATGCCTTTGAACCTTTCTTCTTATCCACCCTTCAGAACCCTGTCTTCTGACCCTTATGGATGTCCTTTATACCCTTTTGACCCAAGTCCTGGGAAACTCTTTTCATTTCTTAAAACTTTCTCTAATCCTTCCCATTCTTTCCACTAAATGTTACAAAGTAACATCTCAGCAGCTCAAGAAGTCACATGACAGCACATGATTGTGGCACAATGATTCCCCATTTGGCCAAACCCTAGTTTGTGGTTCTATTCCTTTAGAGTATTTATTTTTCTTTTTCTTACAGGTCATGTAATGTAAGTCACCTGACATAGATCTTCCTGGGATCTTCCCTGGAACTACCCCCAGTTTTATCTCCATGGATCTTATCTTGGATCTGGATCTGGACCTAGATCTAATCTGTGGCAGATCTCTAAATTGGATCTCATCTGTGGCAGAGATCTCTGTTCTCATGGGTGCAGCACCTCTGACCCTGCATCTTCCATTCTATAGCTTCTTTTCCATTCTCCCACATCTGCATGGCCACTGCCATACTCTTCATTTCTGATCCATGTCCTTTCCTCATTTCATTACTATTTATAGTTTTCCCTAGGTTCAGGATTTAGGGCATCTTTTCTGATTAGTATATCCCTGTATTAGTCAGCTAGCATCCCAGACAATATATAAGGGCAAGTGTGTAGAGGACTGGTTCCCCAGTCTTCATCACTTGAGCCTTGGACTTTAACAGGTGATTCCTGGAGGTTCTCTCCTAGATCTGGTCAGAACTTGTTCCTTTACAATCTTGAGAATGGCTTATCCCCTCTTTACCTTGCCTAGTTAGAGTCACTAGTCACAAAAGCCCATAGAACAGAAGACCACCCAAGAAGGATTAGGGTTAGTGAATACATCCTAGGAGTAGTATGCCCTCATGCATAGAAGATGCATGTTACTAAATATCCTGGAACCTCTTACCATTCCAGTATATTCCTTATGACCCCATTGCCCTTGATTTCCTTTTGTTAACTCTCCTGATATGTTATTTGGGAGCTTGTCCTTTTATTCCCCTGAATATTCTTTTTCTTGGATTATTTCTGCTCTTTTTATGTCCTAGGAACCCTTGTCCTTTCTCTGACCTTTTCTGATCACCCAATTCCTCTTATTTTAACCCTAGATATCCTTGCTATTCTGGCCTTGTTCCTAATGACTCCATTTCCACCTGTGAACCTTCTTTTCTTTTCCCTGATATGTTGTTTGGAACCTGTCCTTTCACTTCCTGGGTCTTTTCTTTTCCTTGGAACATTTCTGCTCTTCCTGCTTCCTCTGAGAATTCCTCCTTTTCTGATATCTTCCCTTTGCTAGGCCTTTTCCTGGCCTCTCCTCTGCCTTTCTGATTATTTCTGGACCCTTTCTATCTTGGATTGCCTTTGATCCCTTTCTACTCCTTGTCTCTTAGTCAATGATGGGATATCAATCTTAAGGGGGAGATAGTTTCTAATAATAGCATCTAGTCTTTATACTAGCAATCAACTTCTAGTGCCACCTCTTCTCTAAATTAGTCCCTATTGACCCATTATTCACTTCTCTGACCTCCCTCCACTTTTCTCTGCCCTCTCCAGCAGCAGTGACCAGCACAACTGTGTTGACTGTTTTCTCCTTTATACAATGACCAGACTGCTCTGCACCAATTGCCCCCTCCAACTACTCTGCCCACTTATACAGTGACTGGTTTTTACTCTTGTCAGCTATACCCATCTCTAACTATTCTTACCACTCATATAGTAACTGGTTCTTACTATTGTCAGCTATATTCATCTCTGCTCCTCTCTGCTCCTTTCTGTCACTCTTTCAAGTGGTAACTAGGCATTGCCTATGTTCACTATTACATTACTCACTACTCTGGGCTCTACTCTTCCTCTGTGTTGCAGCACAAGAATATAGTATAATTTTGAATCAAGTAACACCATACTTGTTATAAGGGAGGTGAGACCAATGAGCAAATCTTAGTGCAACACCCACTTCTCTGAGTTCTCTCTGACCTTCACTCTGCACTCCTCTGGCTCAGTTCCAGCCTTAAAATTGGTCATAATAACCCTTGACCCCCTTATTGCAATATAGCCTGCCTAGCAACCCTTTACCACCTTGATCAGTACCAGCTTATGAAGGAGCTTATTCTACTCCAGCTTCTTTGTGCAAAGATGGCCACCAACCTTGCAAATTGTGTTGGCAATTAGCTGATTGCCCACAGGCTCTGACCCCTCACCTTCTCTTGCCATAGTTCCCCTAGGTTGCACCTGCTCTGCCTCTCTGACCCTACCTCCTGGCCCTCTGGCTCCAGATCCCTGTCCTCTTGATAAATGCTTATTAGGCCTCCAGGCCATTACCATATGCTTGGCAATCCTCCTCCTCCTATACTTCAAGACCTTTGCCTGCATTAGCATTATCCCATCAGGAAGGCAAGGAGCAAGCCATTTATTAGGCCAGAACTGAAGTTCTCTAAGTAAAGACATGTGGAAAATGGGATATGTCTAATGACCCTTCTCTATCCCCTACCACCTTATCAGATCATAGCCCAACTCCAATTTAACTCCAATCTCTAGCCATATGATGAACTGTCTCACTGGCAATTAGCATGTTTTAGTTTCCTTTGGAGATAAGAAATCCTTTTCAACTCTGTTCCTTTCTGCCCTGATTCTGACCCTCTCCTGATATTTGCTTTAAATATTTTGTTTGACTATCTGCCTTTGGTCAAAATTCCAATCTTTTCTCTGGTAGTCTTTTTGAAGCCACCAGGCTCTCTGTTTCTGTCCTCTTTGTTCCTGTTCTTGACTTCCCTGATCCTGTTTCAGAGTAACCATTTTAACATCTGTCTCTAAACTTGTCCCTCTAGGATAATTAGTTAATTCTTTCATTTCTCTCCTTGATTGTCCTTTTGTTCTCCTTATTACCCCATGACTGCCCAAGGTACCATTGCCTGGTCATGAGACTTTACTATGATAGATTATCTTGTGATTTGCAGAAATCTTACTTTCTGGGATTACTCTGCCCTATCTCCAAACTTGTTTACTCAAGATTTATGAGGCCTTTACTTAAGCAGTCTTTATACCCCATTTTATAGTTAAGCATCTGACCCCCTGAGCCAATTCCATGCCCTAACCTCTGTTTATGAAGACACTAACTAGAGTTCCTTACAACTCTATACTAGTATTATTACATCTTTTTCTTTTTCTCTCCCTGCTTTCTTTCAGACCTTTGACCTCAACTCTGCTACCTCTACTGCCACCTCCTCTTCTTCTCTATCTCCTGGGTCACTCTCCACCTCCTCTCCACCCACCAACCACACAGGATTGAGGATGTCAACCAGCTGCTCTAGTAGCCAGTTTCTTCTTCTTATTTTCCATACTAGCCTGCCCCCCACCTCTTATATGGCCACCACTAGCAGGTGACAGTCCTCTGCATCTGACTTCAGCACAGCCCTGGGAGTGTAGCTGGTACCACTAAAGGCATAACACTTAGTTTGTCACCTTCCACTTATCTTGAAGCTTACCTTCAGTTTGCTTCTTCCACTTTGTCCATAGCAAGGTCTATGCCTGTCCCTACCCAGGCTTAGTATAACAGCCTTGTCTTGTCCCATGTCACAATATTGTCAAAGGCAGATATATTGTTGTAAAGAAAAGAAGAAGTTGCTAGAAAGCAATTATTTTTATTTGTGGCAAGCTGAAAACTCCAATTGTTCTTCTGTTACCATACTAAACAAGGTTACATGTTTATCAATTCCACATCACTCTACTTGACCACCCTGTGGTTACTAATGCTAGGTCACATGTTATCACTTCCATACCACACCACTCAATCATTCCATTATTGCTAATATGAGATTACATGCCCATCTCCACACTATCTTTAACCATGTGCTAGTACTCTCCATACCCCAGGCCAATGGTCTTCAAGGGTTCAGGCCTAAGGGGAAGATACTATCATATCCCATGCCTCCAATATCTATTCTAATTTAATCTGTGCCTGGTTCTTGCATCTAGTAAGCCACACTAATCCTTTAACTCCCCTTTATGCAACTCCAGCTCTCTGTCTGAACTCCATTCCACTGCAGCTACACACCTGTATACTTTCTGCCCTTTCATCAGTGTGTGCTCCCCTGGATCTCTACTCTCACTCTACTCTATGCTTATTTCTAGTTCATTCTATATTCCCAGTTAAGTACTACTTTAGTCCTGCTTTATCTTCTCTGGACTACTTCAATATAACTCCATATCTAGTTCTACTCCCAGTTATAGTTATCACTCCTGTTTCTAAAGCACTGTCTTAGTGCTGAACTGGATATTCTTCAGAGGCCTGAGGGCACTCTTATCTGTTCTAATCTGAGTAAGGGTTTGAACTTAGGACCCACAACTAGGCAAAGAGGAATGAAAAGGCTTGGACTTGTGAAAGCTGAAGAAAGAGCTCAAGTGTGCAAGACTGGAGATTATTAGTCCAGCACCTCTTCTTTTATATGGTACAAGAACACATATAGACCATGTAAGATAAACTGGCCCTAAAGTAGTATATAGTAAGCCATTCAATGGCATTAAGAGAATAAGAACCCTAGTAGTAACATGTGGTAAACATGAGGTATGATCTCATAGTCTAGACCAGTCTAGATCTTGTGAAAAGTGAAGAAGTAAAAAGTAAAAAGATGAAAATGTAAAGATGTGAAGAAGTCATGTGATGTGACAATGTGAAGAGTTGGAGAAGGGTTAAAAAGTAGGGAAAAATGAAATAAAATTATAACACTACCCTATCTTTAGCTCTTGGATTCCAGATAAGAGAAAGGGAATGGAACAGTTTGGGTAAAAAGTTCATAAGGTTGAAATTGTTCAGTGAAATGGGCTAAAGAGAGAGCATGAATCTTTTGGAGAGCAGAAGGATTTTGACAATGGAATTCTTTGACAATCCTGAGTGCATTAATGAGATAATCTGTTGGTTTTCAGATGTGATCAGATTTGTCATATTCTTTTCAATGGACCAAATATTCCAATTGCCCCTTTGATACTCTGGAATCCATGATATGTAATCCTTCCCATTCCACTTCTCAATTCTCTGTTACATGAATTGGATCCAGATGGATAATTGGCTAAGAAGGAAGAGTATCTTGATATGATTTCACCCTAGATATATTGACAACAGGATAAATGCAAATCTTCTTTGGCAACAGCAGTTTAACCACATTTGATATAATATCAAGAATTATATAAGGATTAATCCATTTCTGCATTAACTTTTTGGAGAAATAGAGTAATGAGGGATGTTCTGTGGATAACAAGACCTTTTGACTGATCTGGTAAGATAGAGCTTCTGATCTTTTCATTTTCATCTGTTTTTTCATCCTATCTTGTGCCTTCTCCAATGCTTGTTGTGTTTTCTGATGTGTAGTTTTCATTTCTTTGTATTTTGAATGGCAGAGGAAAAAGCATTGTTGTGGAAAAACTCTGATTTTGATCCATTCTGCCCATTGGTCTTGATTTTTGGCAACATATAGACATAAATATTGCTCCAGTTCCTGATTAATTCATTCTGTTTGCCTATCAGTTTGTGGATAAAAAAAAGTAGAAAGTTTTTGGGAAATTCCCAATAAAGTGCAAAGTTCTGAAGTGAAAGCAGAAGCAAATTGAGGTCCTCTGTCTGATACAATTGAAGAAGGAAGTCCATGTCTGTACCAAACATTGTCTCTGAATAATTTGGCTAAATCTGAAAAAGAGGTAGCTTTAGAAGAACAAGGGATAAAAACCACCTTTTTTGAAAATCAATCCACTACTACCAAAATAGCATTGAAACCCTTGGATAAAGGTAATCCTGTAATAAAATCTGTGGAAATATCTTTTCATGGTGCCAAAGGAGTTGATAAGGGTAAAAGTTTGCCTGCTGGTACTTTTTGTGAACTTTTTGTGAGAGAGCATGCTTAACAGGACTTAATATAATTAAAAGTATCTGTGATCATTGATGGCCAAAAGAAATATCATCTGAGCATATGTAAAGTTCTTTATTGTCCTTCATGGCCTGCAATTGAAGAATCATGGCATAGTCTAAGTGCTTTCATTTGTAGTTTTTCTGGAATAAATATGGTATTTGTGTCTTGATGCATTAGATATCCTTCATCTGCATTATAACACAATCCCAGAAGATTGTTATTGAGATCCAGAGTAGCATCAACTATGTCTAAAAGAAAAGTGTTCATAAAACAGGAGATACAGGAAGGAAAAGGGGCAAAACAGGAGGAAGGCAGAACAATGACATCATGGTTAGATTCAGAAAGAAGTTCACTGTGATTTAGATGACAAGATAAGGCATCAGCCCAATCATTGTAAGTCCCAGGTTTATAAATGATGAAAAAGT
>JBBPKN010001921.1:0-11126 GCA_038089275.1 Pulveroboletus cf. rosaemariae
ATCTGATCTCGATCCAGAAGAGGGTCAGATCTGATCGTGGCAGATCTCTAGATGGGATCTCCTCGGCCTCATGGCTGGGGGTATGGTTTAATCTCCGTTGACCCTGACTTCTATTTATATTTAGACACCCCTTCCCTTCCATTCCTCACAGCCTCTCCTACATACCTTATCCACATGGCCCGTTTGGTCATATTCTCAGTAAGCACGCCCTATGCCCTATTACCTATTTAAGTAGTTCCCTTTGCCCTGGACTTGGTCCGTGCGCATATGGGAATAGTATATATAGAGTACCGTCCATAGACTCAAGACCTCAGTCTTGAGCACTTGTATCTTAGCATGCAGTTACTGAGCATCTAATCAAGTGGTTAACTCTGGATCTCCTGGCTTGTCTCTCGTTTACTCTGCTGCACTCTTTCCCTCTCGTCACCGACATAGCAGCAAGCCAGCCCTTAGTTTAGGGTTAGGATCAGAGCTCTACGAATCATTGTCATGCCAGCTTTCAGGCTCGAACACCAGGACCCAGCCACAGTCTGGTAGTGTGGAAGCAAGAACGTAACACCTTGCCTTGGCCTCTTGACAGGCCAAGCACAACATGGACTTCCCCACACCCACCTTACACTTCATCCCCCTATCTGCACATCTTCAGCACACCAGTGCCTTCTCCACCCTCTGCTTCCCTTTGTTATTGCTGGGCCCTGCTTGGGCCTGCACTTGTGCTGCCTGATGATCATCAGTTGTGCTATTCATAGGATAATGACTGTGGTACTTACCTTTTCTTGGGCAGCTGCCTCTGCCATCCTCTAGGCCCTCTCAGCCTTCTTGGCCTGCCTTCAGGCAGTCTCCTTGGCTGCCTTCCAGGCCTCTTCTGCCCTTCTCCATTCCTTCTCCTTCCTTGCCTTCATGTGCCTCTTGCACTCAGTGTATTTGGCATTATCCAATACCTTCTCATTGTTGACACACTCCATAATGCATTCATCAGCCCAGGCCACAATATCATCAAATGTGGCCATGTTGTTGGAATAAAGGAAGAACAAGCTACCATTGAAGTCCCTGTTTTTATTCATGAGCAAGCCAAGAAACTCTGCTCTTCCACCCCATTGTCACTAAACAAGGTTACATGCTTATTACCTCCATAACCCTCTACTCTACCCCCAATGTTACTAAAGTACACAATCACATGCCCATCACTACACTATCACAGATCACATGTCTGTACCCTCTGCATCCCAGGCCAATGGCCTTCAAGGATTCAGGCCTAAGGGGGGGATACTGTCATATCCCAGACCTCCAACCCAAATTCTGACCCTATTCTGACCTGGCTTACAATTGATCTTTGCACCTAGTAAGCTACTCTAGCCCTCTGACTCCCCTCCAGGCAACTTTGGCCCTTCATCACCATTCTAGTCTTCCCCAGTGATGCATGTACACTTCCTGCCCTCCAGTATTATACACTCTCCTGGGCTTCTGCTCCCACTCTGCCCCATTCTGCTTCCAGTCTATCACTGCTCCAGTTAAGTACTACCCTAGTTCCCCTTCATCATCTCCAGACCATCCTGGTATAACTCCATTACTGTTCTCAGTCAGTTATCATTACCATCATTGTTACTATTCCTGTTCCATTCCTGTTCCTTGCTTTCCCCTGTTTTATTCTGTCATCCTTCAGTTTCAGTCTGACATGATTGGACATTGTCTTCTCTGACATCTCCATTTGTTTCCTAGATATCTAGACATCTGCTTTGCTTCTGAGTTTGCACTTGTCTCATTTCATTACATCCCTAGATAGTTCTGCCTCACTGAGGTATAAGTACTATAGTTTTGTATCTTGTACCTCAGTACAAATATTGACAAAAACAACAGAAACATTCTCTTGTTGTCATCCTCACTCTGCTCAAGCCCTTGGGCTCACTCTGACCCTCCAGGTTACTCCAGAGTACCTTCAAGGCCAAGTAATATTCTTGAAGGAGTCACAAGGTCTCACCCCCATGACTAGGCTTGACTCTTCTTGTCCTACCTATCCCTTCTATTGAGCATAGAGACAGCCTTCTTACCTACCCCTAACATCTATGTAAATCAGGACACCAGAAAGTGCAAGGGCACACCATATAAGGTGAAGCCAAGTCCTGTTCAACCATTGAAATCCTTCCTAGATTCCCCTGGAGCCCTCCAGAGCCCTCCAGAGTTCTGACCTTTCTTCAGCATCAAGGGTTTCATTTAAAAAGGAACTGGTTAAAAGTATACTCATCTTGATATAGGTTTTAACAGTCTCCTTTTAGTGGGATGAAATTTTTAACACTTGTGAAGCAATACAACTGAAAATTGCAACTTCCAGAGATAGAGACCAGAGAGGAAGAGACTTGACTGGAGGGGAATAATGGAAAGAAAAGAAAGGAAGACCTCTTAAAAAACTCTTAACAACTCCTAAAGTCCCATTTGAACAAAAAGAGTAAGGCAGTCAACACATGCAGGACACTGAAATGCATCCTACAAGAGAAATCCATTATGAAGTTCACATCTGACATGCAGAATGTGATGTAAGATATCTTGGTCTGCCTGGTTAATAAATGCTTTGAGGGCAGCAACTTTTTCATCTAAACTTCTGAAACAAATAGGGATTACAGAAGAAAGGAAGGGGGGCTCTAAGTAAGGGAATACTGGTGAAATAGGAGAAACTTCTTCTGAAGAGTCTGGCAAAGGAACTTCTCATGGTCAATCTATTGAGAATAAACTTTATAAATGGCTAGAATCATCTCATGAAGGCAGTAAGGGCACTGCAAAGCCAATTCTTGCTTAGTGTAAGCATATAGCACACAATGAAGACCATAAAAGGCATGCATATCTGGATGTTCTGCTACTAAATCCAGAATATCAGGAATTTCTTTCATGAAATACCCATCAACCTAAGTGATGTGTTCATGCTCATTGAGGCAGACAAACTCTAAAAATTCAGGAAGTGAAACCACATTTTGAGTAGGAGAGGCTTCTGAAAAAACTCTTTTTTTAACAGTGATTTCTTCATTTTTGACCCCATCTTCAGAGCTAACTACAACTTCTTTATTATGCTCTTCTTGTGAATTAAAATACCTCATTGTTAAGATCAACTTCTTGACTGTCAACCCTGTCTTCAGGCTGGAATATCTCTAAAACATTACCAACTTCATTGGCTTCAGAAAATGCCTTGGCTAGTTCTTGCTATTCTCCAATCTTCAGAATTATGCAAGATAATTCTTTTTCTTCATTAGGGAAAAATGAATTCTTCACTAATGGGAATATGCTTTTTAATAATGCAGAACTTTTAACTGCCTCTAATATAACTTGTGGAGAAGCAGGAATTTGCAACTCCTGATATTTATTCTGCTCTACTATATCTTCAAGCTCCTGTCCATAGATATATTTTGGTGATCTCTTAATCCATTGGACTCTGGGTGAATGACTCTAATCTTTTTCAACTGGAAAGAACTGACTACTTTTTTTATCAGGAGAAACCAGCAAACTTGCTCTTGAAACTCTTAAGAGGAATTCTTCTTCTTCTGGAGTGACTTCTGGAAGATTTTTATTATTCTATTTGGAACTCCATTCAAATTCATCTCCATATATTGCCAGAAGGAAACCCTTAGCTTCCTTGTTAACTTGGTGAATTTCTTTATTCCATGACATTGCTGGAAGCAACTCTGAAAATGAGGATTTCTTAGGATTATTCATAACACTGACAGAGTTTTCTGACATTTGCTGATCTTGACTCTGAATATCTTCTGATTTAGCATCTACTTATGTGACTTTGTATATCTCTTCAACTTCTTCTCTTGTTGTCTGCACTTTCATCTGCTTTGACATACTAACTTGAACAGAATCTAAGTTTTTTAATGACATGCTTATATCCTGAGTAGTTCAAGTACTTTCTTCACCATACCCATGAGGATATGAAGATCCTTTTCTTTTCATTGAGATTGTCTTATTTTTTTCTTAACTGAAGATCCTTTTTGACTTGGCCTTCTTGTAAGTGTCCTTGCTACTCTTTTCTACTCATGAACTAGTCATTTTCATCTTTGAGCTGCTCTGCTCCTCTGATAAAACCTTCTTTAGTCTAAGATAATTCTGAAGAATTAACATCTGTTTCTTAAGTCTATGAACTTCTTTCTTCATTGTGATTAACTCTGATAGAAGTCCTTGATTGATATTGACTTTTGTTTCTTCTTCTAGACTAAAAGAAACTTTCTTCTTCTTTAATGCTATCTCTAAAGAACCTTGCTTTATTGCTAACTTGATAACCAGCTCTGAACTCTTATTTTGCTTTATATTTTTCTTTGGCTAAGCTTTAACAACTGCAGGCTGTGACATTGTTGGCTTATGACCTTTGTAACCTGGAAGGGGAACTTGCTGACACAACTCTTCTAGGTAACCCTTTCTACCACAAGTATAACACTTGATTTCCTGTGAACAGTTCTTCTGAACATGGCTATTGCATCCATAGTTGAAATAACTTGAGCAATTCACTGAAAGGTGGCCTTCTTGCTTGTACACCTTGCAGGTAATAACTCTTTCAGCTTCTACTTACACTAAGGCTTTTGTCTGCCTACTAGAATCCTCTGAAATAGTTTTTGAACTTTTTGGTTCTGAC
This sequence comes from Pulveroboletus cf. rosaemariae, assembly GCA_038089275.1. NCBI lineage: Eukaryota > Fungi > Basidiomycota > Agaricomycetes > Boletales > Boletaceae > Pulveroboletus > Pulveroboletus cf. rosaemariae. The sequence goes on from JBBPKN010001921.1 coordinate 4,616, forward strand.
TTTCCTTGTTTAATTTCTACTTGCTTTAACTCTACTCCAGTCTCTTCTGCTAATCTCTTGATGGACTATTTCAATGTCTTGGCTTTCATCTGTGAACTTGGAGAATTCTTCTGAACTTCCTTGCTAGGTGCTTCTACTTGAGGAGCTATGCTCAACTCTTTCATCTGATGCTTGCTCTGTTTCTCTAAATTAGCTTTTAATGAATCAGATACTTCAACTGGTGTCCCTGTGGATTGCTCCACAGTCTGCAACTTTGTTTGACCAGGTGCAATAACTGGTGTTGAACTTGAAACAACAGAAATGTAAAGACTTTTTCATTCTACTCTCAAAATTGGTTCCATCTTCTTTTGCTACTTCTTATTCCTCTTATCTTTGACCTTTAATATAGCATGGTCTACTACTGCATTCTTCTTGGATTTTAATACTGCAGATTCCATAACTGCACCTTAACTCTTATCAACTTTTGATGAAGCAGTGGCTATAACTGCTAATTGACTCTTTGATATAACAGAAGATCTAACTGCCTTCTTAGCTTTTGATAAAGCAGATGCTTTAACCACTTTTGTCTTTTGTGCAGTGACTACTGCTTCTTCCTTAGCATTTTGTTTCTTCACAGAGGCTTCTGCTGTGACCTTGTTTCTCTGAGAATAGACTTTTGTTACTGTTGATGTTTGAACAGTGATGGAAGAGAATGATAATGGGGATGAAGGAGGTGATGACTCCTGAGGCAACTTGATTCTAATTGTGTCTACTTTGGCAGCTGGGCTAGAAGGACCCAAGCAAACTCTTATGCCACTGCTGCTTTCATAAACTGGGAGAGGAATGGTTGCTGCAAAAGAAAAAGTCATGGTAAACTCTTAGAGGATTAAGTTCTTTTTCTAGATCTTCTTCAACTAAGCCTTCTTGGCTGATGCTACTGAACAAAGGGCTATGACTCTGTGTAACTTATAACCCAAATAGACTGCTGATCTAGACTTCTTGTCTATTTAGCAACTTCTGATCAAATAGAACTTTGAATAAAACTTCTCTTATAGTGGGGAAGGTAACTCTTCTTCAACTACTTGTTTTCTTGCTGCAATCTTCTCTTGAACTACTAATGCTTGATAAAAGCAGTGAACTATTCACTAGTCTGGTATTGACTATGCCTTGTTGGCATCTAACTATATGCTTTGGTAGCTTTTTGCTAAATTGCACTAGACTTTTTTATCAAAGATATAATCTAAAGATAGGAAAGTAACAGCTGAAAGCAAAGACTCCTGAGCTGATGCTAATGTCTACTAAGTACTGACCAAGTAACAAGTCTTGCTCAAGTAAGGCATCTTCTTGATGCTAAACTACTGCTAATCCTAACCTAAGGGCTCTTTAGTAAGTGCCTTCTTACTACTAAAGAGCTTTTGTACTAGTGGCCCCAAACTAGGCAATGGAGATGCAAATAAGCCAAGTTGTTATAAATGTTGCAACATACTCTGGAGGTACTCTGAATAACTCCAAAGTGGATGGAACTTGGCTTCACCTTATATGGTGCACCCTTATGCTAGTATTGAGTGCCCTGATTTATGAAGGGGTCAGAAACTATTGAAGGTCCAGGATAGGCCATAGGGCTTTTTCCCAACAAGAGGTACAATGTCAAGTTGTGAGGCAGGAGGGGTCTGAGGGGATTGTAATGTCATATTATGGTCAATATTCAAACTGAAGTACAAGATACAGAACTACAGTACTTATACCTCAGGGAGGCAGATTATCTAAGGAGGAAATGGAGATATAAAAGGAGTTGTCTCATAAGTGAAGCAGATGCCAATGCATCCTGAATACAAATGGAGATGTCAGAGGAGACAATGTTGAATAATGTCAAACTGAAACTAAGTAATGACAGGGAGAAGCATGGCACAAAGGAACAGGAATAGAAAGTGAGGTCAGAGGAACAACAGAGTTGTATTGGAATTGTATGGAGTTAGCATAGGTAAAGTTGTAACCAATCATTAGATAGGAAAAGACAGAGGTAAAGGGAACTAGGAAACATGCAGCTTAAAGTGTGAAAGCAACCAGAGTTGCACCAGTGTTATAAATGTTTTGACATACTTCAGGGGTACTCTGGATAACTCCAGAGTGGACAGGGCTTGGCTTCACCTTATGTGGTGTGCCCTTATGCCAGTACCTAGTGCCCTGATTTATGAAGGGGTTGAAAACTATCAGAGATTCAGAATTGGCTGGAGGGCTTTTTCCCAACAAGAGGCATAATGTCAAGCCATGAAATAAGTTGAGGGACTTTAGGGTAGGGTATGACATCAAGTCATGAGGCAGAAGGGGTCTGGGGGGGATCATAACATCATATTATGGTTGATATTCAAACTGAAGTACAAGATACCAAACTCCAGTACTTATATATCTCAGGGAGACAGATTATCTAAGGAGGGAACAGAGGTATGAAAGGAGTTGTCTCATAAGCAAAGCATGTGCCAATGTATCCTGGATATGAATGGAGATGTCAGAGGAGACAACATTGAATAATGTCAAACTGAAACTAAGTAACAACAGGGAGAAATGTGGCACACAGGAACAGGAACAGAAAGTGAGGTCGGAGAAACAATGGAGTTGTATCAGAATGGTACAGAGTTAGTATAGGTAAAGTTGTAATCAATCATTAGATAGAAGAAGACAGAGGTAAGGGGAACTAGGAAACATGCAGCTTAAAGCATAGAAGCAATCAGAGTTACATCAGAACATAGTGGAGTTAACCTGTTGGCATAGGATGTAACAACCAGAGACATAGTGGAGTTGACCTGTTGGCATGGAATATGACACAAGTTAAGACCACTTGTGAAAGCTATAAAGGCATTGTACCAATGATCTGTGAAAATATTATATCCCATGCCAATGGATCAACTCCACTATGTCTCCAGTGCAACTCTGGTTGCTTTCACATTATAAGCTATATATTTCCTGATTCCCTTTACCTCCATTCCTTTCTACCTAATGTTAATTACAACTTTACCTACATTAACTCTGTAATATTCCAATACAACTCCATAGTTTCTCTGTTCTCACTTTCTGTTCCTGTTCCTTTCTTCCTCACCTCTTCCTGTTATCATTTAGTTTCAGTTTGACATTACTCAGCATTGTTTCTTCTGACATTTTCATTTATATCCAGGATACATTGGCACCTGCTTTGCTTATGAGTCAACTCCTTTTGTATCTCTGTTTCCTTCTTAGATAATCTGCCTCACTAAGGTATAAGTACTGTAGCTCTGTATCTTGTACCTTAGTTCAAATATTGACCATAACATGATGTTATGATCATCCTTAACCTCCCTTTTGCTTTATGACTTGATATTGTATCCTATACTAAGTCTCATGACTTACCTCACAACTTGACATTATACTTCTTGGTGAAAAGCCTTACAGCTTATCCTGGACCTCCAACAACTTCTGACCCCTCTATAAATCAGGGCACCCAGTACTAGCATAAGGGTACACCACATAAGGTAAAGCCAAGCCCCATTCACTCCAGAGTTAACTGGAGTACTCTCAGAGTATGTCACAGTTGATAACAAAAAGGAGAGTTCCCTCAAATGCAACACTAAATCAGAGCTCAAGTGAGCAAGACTGGAAATCCAGTCTCACCTACCTTGTCCCTTATATATTGTTAAAGGTTACAAATAACTAAGCTATAAACTATCTAATCTGGTAACTCTAAATCCTGGGCATAAATAGAAGAGGGTCAAGGGCATGGATTGGAAATGAAGAGTATGGCAGGAGGCCATGTGGATATGGGAGAATAAAAAAGAAGCTATGAAATGGAAGTGCAGGATCAGAGGTGCTTGTACTATAAGAATAAAGATCTCTGCCACAAATGCATTTAAGATCAGATTCAGATCCAGATCAGATTTAGATGAGATCCATGAAGATAAGATGGAGGGCAGTTTCAAAAAAGATCCCAGGAAGAACCATGTCAGGTAAATTATAATTACATGATCACTGCTAAAGGAAAGGAATAATAAATACTCTTAGAAGAAATCAGACCACAGACTAGGGTTAAGCCAAATTTGGGGTTTTTTGTGCATGATCACATGATGTTATGTGACTGGTTTTAGTGCAGCAATGTCACTTTGTAACACTATTGTTTAATAAATTCTTACTGAAAAGGCCAGTAATGCAGTTTAGGCCACTTATTTTATCAATTCCATTGTCAGCACTCCTGTCTGCCCACAAACAGTTGAGAATATCAATATCCTCAAGGAAGCTTCTTTAAAAGCTGTGGTAAAGATAAAAAAACCTCTTCTCTCTGCTATTCATAGAAAAAGCAGGTTGGTCTTTGCTCTGAAGTACCAGCATTGGACTGTGGAGGACTGTAAAAGGGTAATTTGGTCAGATGAGACTAAAATCAATAGGATTGGATCAGATGGATAAGAATATGTGTGGAAAAAAAAAGAAAAGGGAATAAGTTCTAAGAAGATCAAAGGTATAGTTAAGTTTAAAGGAGAATTACTTATGGTATGGGGCTGTATTGGATGGAATGGTATGGGAGTTTTGAGTGAGGTTGAAAGAAGGATGAATGCTGAATAGTATGTGGCAATTTTGGAGAAAGGATTGTTGCAGAGCATGGAGAATTCTGAAATTCCTTCAGATGAAATTATCTTTCAGCAAGATAATGATCTCAAGAATATCTCTAGAAAAGCTCAAATCTGGTTTAAGAAGTAAGATATCAAGCTTCTGAATTGGCCTGCTCAATCTCCAGACCTTAATTCTATTAAATACATGTGGGGTTATTTAAAAAGATGCCTTTCAGATTATAAGAGGGCACCTACAGGAGTTCATCAATTATAGAATAGGATAGTGGTAGAGTGGGAAAGGATTTCTGTGAAGGAGTGTCAAAAATGAATAGAAAGCATGCCTAGAAGGATTCAAGCAGTTATCAAGGCCAAAAAAGGTCATATCAGGTACTAAATACCATATCCTATTTAAAGTCAAAAAACTGATCCAATGAGTTGTCATTTTGATATGGTTGCCATGTTACCAAAACATAACCAAATGCTTTGATCATTGGACTAATAGAAAGCCAAGAGCAAGTACTGCATTTCACACACTTAAAGTCTAGCATGATAATTAGTAGTTATTGATAGCCATTGTATTTAGTGCAAAACATACAAACATTGGGACAGTTTTTTGAGCCACTGTAATTGTCCAAAGATTTATATAAAAAGGGCAAACTGCTAAGTATTAACTGAATAGAGGAATAAAGAAACTGGAAAATCATAATAGATTAGATATTGGGCCAGTTTTTGAAGTCACTGTATTTCCAGACCTATGACATCTTGTCAAGAGTGTGATTAGCTACATCTCACTCACTAATATTATTATAAAATACTGTGTTGCTGCTGAGGTACAATTCATTCTATTGTGTGCACTATTTTTTTATGTGACTGTAAATATGCTTAGTTTATTGCCTATTCAAATGGGCAAGTTCTATCCAATATAGTGTCCTTATAGCCCCTACCACGGGTCTAGCTTGGCCTCGCCTGACGCATTATACCAGGCCAAGCACGTTATAACAAAAGCAGGGAATAGAATACGGTCGGTTTGGAGACACGTGACTTGCAGCCGATGTCAACCCACTCGGGGTCGCCATCAAACCCAGTGAAGGAAATCGGGAAAGGCGATTGATGTGGCGCTGCGTGATCAAACCTGTTCGTGGGGTTCGATCAGACGACGCGTCCAGGTTGGTCATCAGAGCTAGACAGGATGGCTGTGGGATCTGCTGTGCTGTCCACGACGAGTTCTCCCCGAACGATGCAGAAGAATCGTGGATCGCAAGCGAGGACAGGAACTCTGACCTGCGTGCCTAGACGTTTGTTATGAGCGTCGCGAACGTGTCGATAAGCTTGACAGCGGCTTGAAGCGCGCGTGCGATTGCAGTGCTCGGATTCCATTTCCGCCGACATGCACCCTCGATCTGCCAGATTGACATATCATTCCCGGTGAGAACGTGTATGGCTTGTCGATAGGGTGTTTTTATCGACACTGAACAGAATGCCCTGGTTCAGTTTCGTAGCGTCCAAGAATGCGATTTTCCTCTATCGTGGGTGTATGGAGAATCTGTTGTACGAGAAACAGTGGCATCCTTCGAAGGCGTGCCAGATCCGTAGGCAGCCGAGCTCGTGATAAGCTATTAATAGAGCGTGGCCCCAAGAGGTGGTATATAAACCTCGTTAGCGAAGCTCGCGATGTTCAGCAGCAGCCTCAACGTCTGCCTCAGCTCACTTCGACTCAAATCCACCCTCTCGTAGTGCAATGCAGTTTGTTGTTAAGAGCTTCGTCGTCGCTGCTCTCGCTGCCCTCATCGCCCCTGTGAGGCCGATTGCAATACAGACCAAGAGGCTGACTAGTGAGTACAGCCGCTCCGTATGTCATCCCACTTCCTTGATAAGTGAAATCATCACTGACCATAGCTTTCTCCATAGGAGAGAGATTTCATTGAAAGACGGGTTCCCGGTTGTCTGTTCAAGCCGGTATC
>JBBPKN010001922.1:0-11126 GCA_038089275.1 Pulveroboletus cf. rosaemariae
AGTAATTCTTTCTTGCGCTGTGAGCTTACTTCTTTCATTACTTGCCTTGAACTCAGATGCATTTTGCAATCTGCCAAACACCTAGGAAAATCAATTGTTTTTTTTATCTAATCTATTTCAGGGTTGTATCTTGCAAACCAATCATAACCAATTAATAAATCCAAAGTTCCTAAAGAGAAAACATAAGTGTTAATGCATTCTCTGTGCTATTTTCCATTTTTTCCTTTTATGGCTATATATATGATGACATAATGAGCGATTTTTCCAATATTACCTTCTATGCCATCTATATTGTATATGGTTAGTGGTTTTGGCATATTGCAAAGGTAAGACCACAAGATTCCATCTTGAGTCCATTTTTTCCTCTGACCTCTCCATTAATTTTTATTCTTACCCTAGTTCATCTCTTTCTTTTCTGTTAAATAGTCTGGCTAGATCTTTTCTTTCTTTACTTCCTATTGAAAATAAATGTCCATTAATATCATTTGACAGAATTAAGTACCCTACTTCCAGGGTCATACTTGATTAAAACACCATCATGAAAGGAAAATCCAGTTTCCATTTCATAAATAAAGAACAAGAAAAAGACAAAAAGGAAGTTTGATTACATACTGGAACTACCACTACTAGCCTCACAGAATTCCTTAGACTTTTCCCTGGACTTCCTTCTGCTTCTGTTCTGTCTCAAAGATATTCTGGAAGTATGCCTGTGCTTCTTCCATACTTTTCCATGATGCTGCAGGAATTTCCTGAAATCTCTATGCATTGGCCATGTTATAAACTGTTCCAATAGATACTGGTTCCACTGATTGCCATCCATTAGCATCTGGGGGAGAAAACTCTGAAAAATTTACAGGCTGCACATACTGCACCTGTAATCCTTGTTGCCTCTGCTGCTGCCCTTAAGACTGGGGCTGAAGCACAAGCAGATATGCTAAACTACTTCTAACTCTTGTTACAAACACTATCGTGCAGTCACATGACAAGCACGTGACCGTGGGACTTCATTGCCTAAACAAGATAAACCCTAGGTTATGGTTAAGCATTATTTAATATTCTATTGCCATATGGTTGGAGCACAGCTTATGGTTGAATCTAGTATCTCAGATAACAGATTGCATCTCTCAATCGAATCTCCGATGAATCTGATCTCGATCTAGAAGAGGGTCAGATCTGATCGTGGCAGAACTCTAGATGGGATCTCCTCGGCCTCATGGTTGAGGGTATGGTTTAATCTCCGTTGTCCCTGACCAGCTATTTATATTTAGATATCCCTTCCCTTCCATTCCTCATCGCCTCCACTTGATCCACACCCCTTCCACATGGCTTGTTTAGTCATACTCTCAGTAAGCACACCCTATGCCCAATTTCCTTATTTAAATATTCCCTGTGCCCTGGACTTGGTCCGTGCACATTCTGGGATCGTATTTATACAGTAGTACGTTCTGTCTCGAGACCTCAGTCTTGAGCACTTGTATCTTCTCTCCTGTTCTCTGTAATCGTAGATCAAGTGGCTACTCAATTCCTGGCTTGACTCTCCTTCTTATCGTTGCCATTCTTTTATCATCGCCATCGACTACAACGACAAGCCAGCCCCTACTTTAGGGTTAGAGCCATTAACCTTATTGAACCGAAGTAACCGTAACCAGCCTGAACATCAGGTCAACGTCACCGTCTGATCGTAGGAAGCCAGAACGTAACAACTCTAACCTAAGGGCTCCTTGATAAGTGCCTTTTTCTATTAAAGGGCTTTTGGACTAGTGGCCCAAACTAGGCAATGGAAATGTGAAAATGAATCAAGCTGGATCACTTGTGAAAGCAGAAAGGAGTTGTGCTAATGATCTGTGAAAGAAGAGTTCCCTCAGATGCAACACTAATTCAGAGCTCAAGTGTGCAAGACTGGAAATCCAGTCCTGCCTATCTTGCCCCTTATATATTGCAAGGGACTACTGATGACTAAGCTATGAACTGCTAATCTAGTAACCCTAAGCCCTGGGCATAAATAGAAGAGGGTCAAGGGCATGGATTGGAAATAAAGAGTATGGCAGGAGATCATGTGGATGTGGGAGAATGGAAGAGAAGCTAACTATGAAATGAATGCAGGGTCAGAGGTGCTTGCACCATAAGAACAGGGATCTCTGCCACAGATAAGATCCAATCTGCAAATCTGCCACAGATATATCTAAGATTAGATCCAGATCCAGATCTAATCTAGATGAGATCCATGGAGATAGGAGATGGAGGACAGTTCCAGGAAAGATCCAGGGAAGATCCCTGTCAGGTAACTTATGATCACATGACCACTGCTAAGAAAAAGGAATAATAAATACTCTTATAAGGAATTAGATCACAGACTAGAGTTAAGCTGAATTTGGGATGTCTTGTGCATGATCATGTGATGTGATGTGACTGGTTCTAGTGCAGCAGTGTCACTTCATAATAGGGGCCCTTTCCCAAAATTATTTGATAATCACAGCACTGCAGAATTAAATTTACCTCTATAGTTTCTGATCATGTGACCTGGTTTCCCACATTTGAAGCAGGTGCAAACTTGCATCACTGCCTGCCTATCTATCTCCATGGGTGCACCATGCCCAGGCTAAGTGCTGGTTGCTATAAACCTCAGTTGGTTTGGCTAAAAAGAAGGAAATTATAATTAATAGGAGTTGGTCAGGGGATATCAAGGAGGGAGATAGCACAGAGTGAAATAAGGCACTGATCTTTCTATTGTTATGCATTCAAAGATACAACCTATAGTGCAACACTGCTCCTGAAAAAGAATATAGTCTTTTTTTATTCCTTGCATACAAGCCTGTTGGTAGACTCTATATTGGACTTGTTCCCTCATCAATTTGAGCATATGATCATTACTAATCTCTGCATCTCTTCTTAGTACCTCAAAGTCCTAAAGGTATTCATCTATTAAAAGGGTATGTCTCAACCCCTCCAACTTCTTCAAAGCCTTATGAGTAAATTCATTAATATGGAAATAATTTAATTTCTTAGCTCAATGGTGATTTTCCAGAAATCTGGCCATGCTGCCAGCCCAAGTGCTTCTCTAGAGCCATCCACTGCCAATCTGTACTTAGTCTCAGCATTACAAAATCTTTCCAAAGTTATCTGGGCAAATCCTTTAGCTCTGCCCTCTAACCTTGACAGCATGGCTGCCATCAACTTCCTATTGTTCTGCCACTTCTGCTTATCAGCCCATACTGACAAGAAGGTATACCACTTCCTCCACTTCTTCTTCTTGCCATTCCATTTACCAGGGTCCAAGATCTTCTTCAATTCTTCTGTCCATGTAAACTCTTTGACCAGTAGCTGAATCAAGTTTCCAGTCTCCCCACTCATAGTCATCCCAGTTGTAGTAGAGATCAAATGCCAGAAGCAGATTTGGGGATGTTGGTAGGGGGTTGGAGTGTACTATGGCTGAGATACTGGGTCTGTTGTGGGTTGTTGTTGCAATGGGATCAAACCAAGCTCTGTTGACTTAGGTTCATTTGATGAACTGGTATATGGGTCAAAGTTAAACATGGTGGGCTACTGTTTGGAAAAGACATGAAACTGTTTTAAGAGAAGAGGATGGTCTGAGTGAATGAAGATGATCTGAAACTGCTATTTTCTGATCTCTGCCTTTCCTTGCTGTAAAATCCTTTCTAGTCTGCTTATTGAACTCATTGAATCTCCTCTGGAATAACTGCCTTCCAAATTCATTGTCCTCAAAACCAAGAACTGCTTCAAAAATAAAGTCTTTAAGTTGTTCTTTATGTCCCCATGAATATTCTTTCTTTATGTAATATGTTCTTCTGCTATAAACACCCTTAACTAGTAAAGGTAGTCTTAAGCAAATGTTGCAGTCTCAATATTGGATGTTGTACAAATAAGAGATAAACCCTAATCAAGGGCAACAATGTCAATGTCAATGTGATGAGAGTAAAGCAAAGTATATGAGTATATAGAGGCACTTGCACTAGATGATACAAATGCTCAAGACTGGGGCTTAAGATATTATAAAGCTATAGTATTTATACTATACAGAATAGTGCATAGACCAGGATCCTGATGGAAATTCTCTCACAGACCCTTAGGCACCATCAAATGGAACAAAAGACATTGTAAGAATAGCCAATGGCCAAAAGAGAGCAATGCTTCTAAAATAAAAGAAAGTAGAAATGAAAAGCAGGCTATAGATATGAGGCTAATCCTATGCCCTGGGTCTAGACCTGTCATGTGACCTGTCATGTGCCTTGATAAGATAAAAGATTAGATAACCATGTGGTGAAGATAAGATAAAGTCACATGATCAAATTTTGAAAAAGCAAACTATAACAGTACCCTTTCCATTGAATTAGAAACTGGTAATTGCTAGGGGGGCTGTAATGTTTTAATATCTACTCAATTTCATATTCCTCCTCTTCTTTTATAAGGTCTGGAGGTGGAGTGGGAAAGTTTTTTCCATGAATGTTATTTTTGCAGTAGGGCAATAACAGTAATATATGAAATATGGGGTGAATTTTCCATGTAAATGGAAGGCAGAGATGATAGGTAATGAAAGAAAGGACTTCTGTGATGGTAAAGGGTCCTTTCCTCTTTGATGAAAGCTTCAGGTAAATGATGGCCCATTTCAAATTACAGGCTTTCAACCACACCTTATCTTCTAAAGCAAATGGAAAAAAGGTGGAATGGATATGGAATGCCATGGTCTGGCATGTAAGGTCATGGGCAGCAAGGGCTTCATTGTAAGCTGCAAGAAGTGCCTTAGTGCAGTCAGCAATACAAGGCATCAGGGATTCCTCTATAATAGCAGGAAGGGCACAAGATTCATACTCTATTATAAGATAAAATAAAAACTGTCCAGTGACAGAATGGGAATGGCAGTTGTGAACAAACTTGGCACAGGTAATGAAATCTGCCTATCTGATGGGGTTGGATCTGCAATAGATGCAGAGATAGGTCTCAAGTTCCTTGTTTATGCATTTAGTCTCTTTATCAGATTAAGGATAATATGTAGTGGAAAGCAAAAGATTATACTTAAGGAGTTTACTAAGCTCTTTGGCAAAGGTAAATGCAAACTAAGGGCCTCAATCTGAGATGATCTTGTTATACAGCCCAAAGTGGAGAAAGACTCTGTGGAAAAACAAGGTGATAATACCTTGTGCAGTGACAGATTTCTTAGTGGGGCAAAGAATTACTCCCTTTGTAAGTCCATGGTCAACCACAACCAACAAGGCATTGAAGCTGGAGGAAGGTGGGAGATCAGTGATCAGATCACAAGAGATCTGCTGGAAGGGGTAAGTGGTGGAGGAGCAGATGGGAGAAAGAGAAAGAGTAAAGGAATGGGTATTTACTTTATTCTGTTGGCAAACAGGGCAACTGGCAACATAGTTGCAGACAAAAGTGGCAAGACCTGGCCACCAGAATTCAGCAGAGACAAGCTGGTGGGTTTTTAAATAACTGGGGTGGCCAGTGAAGAGGTGGTTATGGTGATATTGGAGAATGGCATGACAGAGATTAATAAAGAAGGAAATAAAAATGCAATTGTTGTAAGTAAAAAGGCCATTAGTCTCCTTTCATTCAGAGGTGCAAGAGCAGAGGAATTTCTCATTGGCAGAGGCTTCCATCTTTTAAAGGATGGAGAGGTAGAGAGAGTTGTTTATTTGGTGTTTTTTAATATGTGCTAAGAGGTCATCATTAACAAGATTAATGAAGAGCTCTGGGAAGAGCAAGGTAACTTCCTGATTGTTGAGGGAGATATCAGGACAAAGGTCAGGGCAGTGAGAGAGGGCATCAGATCCAGCAAGAGAGATTCCAGCAATGTGGGAGAGTTGCAGGTTGAAGTTGGCAATATCAAGGAGCCAGCAAGCCTGGTGGTGGTTGAGTTTCTGGGGGGATTTAAAATACATCAGGTTCTTATGATCAGTGAAAACCTAAACAGGGGATAAGAAGCCAAGGAGATATTGCCTTCAGGCTTTCAAGGCATGTGTTAAAATGTATATCAATCTCCTTCCTGAATGAAACCCTTGTTGCTAGAGGGCAAAGGTCAGGTTCCAGTGCCTTAGTGGTGCATGAACCTGAGTGAAGGTCATACTCCAGAAAATTCAGGGATATTCAAAGACTTCTGGAGGGATTCAGGAAGAATTGATTAATCAAACAGGACTTGGCTTCATCTTATATGGTGTGCCCTTGCACTTTCCAGTATTCTAATTTACATAGATGTCAGAGGTGGGGAAGAGGACTGTCTTGGCACTCAACAAGAGGGACAGGCAGGACAAGGAGAGTCAAGCCTAGTCATGAGGGTGGGACCTTATGATTCCTTCAAGGATATTGCTTGGCCCTAGAGGTTCTCCAGAGTAACCTGAAGGGTTAGAGTAAGCCCAAGAGCTTGATCAAAGTGAGGACAATGACAAGAGGGTATTTATGTTGATATTCATACTGAGGTACAAGATACAGAACTATAGTACTTATACCTCAGAGAGGCAGAACTATTTAAGAGTGTAGTAAAGTGAGACAGGTGCAAACTCAGAAGTAAAGCAGATGTCTAAATATCTAAGAAATAAATGAAGATGTCAGGGAAGACAATGTCCAATCATGTCAGACTAAAACTGAAGGGTAATAGGATGAAACAAGGGGAAACAAGAAACAGAAACAGAAACAGAAATAGTAACAGTAACTGAAAGTAAGACTAGTAACAGAGTTATACCAGAATGATCTGAAGAAGATAAAATGGAACTAAGGTAGTACTTAACTGGAACAGAGATAGAACTGAAAACAGAATAGGGCAGAGCAGGAGCAGAGGGCTGGGGGAGTATATACTGATAGAGGGGCAGAAAACATACATGTGTAACTGGGGTAGACTGGAATGGTAACAGAGGGCTGGAGTTGCCTGGAGGGGAGTCAAAGGGCTAGAGTGGCTTATTGGATACAAGGATCAATTGTAAGCCAGGTTGGAATTGAGTCAGAATTGGGTTGGAGGTATGGGATATGATAGCATGAATAACTGCAAGAAGTTTACAATCATAGATGTCATAATTCCATTCAGCAGCAGAAAATGTCTGTGAGAGATAAGAACAGGGATGTCAATCCCTGTTAGTATTGATCTGAAGAAGAATGCCATCTGAGGCATAGGCAGAAGCATCAGTGGCAATGGTGAAAAAGTGAGAGAGATCCAGCATTTGCAGGATTGGCTGAAAGAGAAAGATAGCCTTGAGTAAATTGAAGACTTTCTGTGTGGCTGGAGACCAAGACCAGGCTGTGGCCTTCTTGGTGAGATTGAGAAGGGGGTGAGCAATGGTGAAGTAGTTGGGGATAAACTGCCTATAGAAGTTAGCAAAGCCAAGGAATAAATGAATATCCTTGACTTTTGAGAAAACTTGTTACATTGGCAATATAAGATGTTGTATTGATGAGCACTAAACCCTAATCAAGGGCTATGATGTCAGTGTCAATGTGATGAGAGTAAAGCAAGTAGATGTATATGAGAATGAATACTATACTAGATAATACAAGTGCTCTGTTATGGTGGCAATATGGCACACCTGTGCAGATAAGCCTAAACCTAACCTGATGTGGACCTTGGGGTTATGCCAGTGTCAATGGAAGAATATAAGGGTAAGATGGTAAATGCCTGACTCTAGATATAGTGCAGGACTTAGAAAGGGAAGAATCTCAGGGTAGCTAAGCCTGAGGAGCTGAGTCCAAATACTAGCTTGTATTGAATGCCTAGATGGCTAAACAAATAAGACAAGTACTCAAAGCTGGGGAGCTAAGAACTACATGGGCAGTTTACTTATACTATCTAGGGTGGTGCATAGATCATCAAGCCTGTCTGGGATAAATACTAAAATGGTAACTGGGCATAGGGAAAAGTTAGAGGGTATGACTAAAAGGCCATGTGTATCAAGGGTCTAAATGGAAGAGAAGTAATAGAATAAAAGAGAAGACTTCAGGGTCAATGGATATAAATACAGCACCTTAGCCTTGAGGCTAAGGAGATCCCATCTGGATCTCTGCCACAGATCAGATCCATCAATTTAGATCTAGATCTAAGATCCAAGATTAGATGTCATCTAGATTAGATCAGAAAATACCATCATCTGAGATCTGCTGCTAATCCTGTGCTAACCCTTTAGTTGAGGTATACTCTGAATAAAACTAACCATAGCCTAGGGTTTGGCTCAATCTGGCATAGGATTCTCACAGTCATGTGCTTGTCATGTGACTCTTGTGCATCTGAACTGTTTGTTCATAACATGCTCACAACTAGGGCTTGAAACATGCTAAGGCTACAATATTTATACAGTACAGAAAAGTGCATGGACCAGGACCCTGATGGGAATATTCCCACAGACCCTGAGGCACCATCAAATGGAAGAGAAGACATTGTGAGAATAGCCAATGGCTAAAAAGGAGCAATGCTTTTAAAATAAAAGAAGATAGAAATGAAGTGTAGGCTGAAGACATGAGGCTAACCCTATGCCCTGGGTCTAGACCTGTCATGTGACCCATCATGTGCCTAGATAAGATGAAAGATTAGATAACCACATGGTTAAGATAAAATAAAGTCATGTGATCAAAAATTGAAAAAGCAAACTATAACAGGACTGGCCATTGTGAAATGCCAGCAAGTTTGATGGGGTCCATGGTAAGTTCACCTAGATAAATGATTATCCCAAGGTATTCAACCTGGGAAATGGTAAAGGTGCATTTCTCCAGTTTAAGGTAAAGATTAAGGTCTGCCATCCATTAAAGGATATGGGAGGTTTACTCCTAATGGGTGTTAGCATCAGAAAAAGAGATAAAAAGGTCATTCATATAGATGACAAGCCATCCTTTGGCAATCATGTCTTGAAAAGAGTTATCCATGAATCACTGGAATATGGCAGGTAAGTTATTTAAACCAAAAAACATCACTATAGATTCAAAGAGTCCCTTATGGGTAATAAAGGTGGCTTTACATTGATGTCCATCTTGAATATGGACATTGTTGTATTTCCATCTGACATCAAATTTAGTAAAAAGCTTTGCATCATAAAGCTTATCAATAAGGTCAGAAATAAGGGATAAGGAATAGGCATTTTGAATGGTATATTTATTCAGATACCTATAATCTTGACATGAATGGAGTTTGCCATCCTTTTTCTTAACAAAAAAGAAGAACAAAGCTTGGAGGGAGATAAAAGGGCAAATCTTTCCAGCATAGAGGTTTTCTTCAAGGAAATCTTTCATGGCCTGACACTCTGGTGGAGATAAGGAGTAAACCTTACCAATCTTTAGGACAAATTTGTCCTTCAGATTGATCTTATGATCATAGAAGCAAGAGAGCAGAAAATAATTGAGGGTCTTTAGGGTATTAGAGAAGATAAAAGAGAATCAAGAGTATTTGGGAGGAAAAATTGTCTTGGATTTGGTCTTTTCAGCCTCAATAGCCAGCTCAGTGGATGTGGTAAGCCTGGCTATAGTGATCTTGGGAAGATATGATGAGCAGCAATCAAGGATCCTGCTGGTGTGGTGGTCATAGAGTGAATTATTGATAGATTGCTCCAGGGTAACATAGTCCAAGTAGTGAACCAGGAGTTCATTGTGGGGAATAATAATATCATCAAGGAGCCCATCAAACCAAGGTTTATGGACAGAGTTGATATGGTAGGTGATTGTGTCCAAGGTGGTGAAATCTGTAATGGTAAGTGTGTTGGCCATTCAGTCAATGGTGGGATTTGTGGCCTGGAGCCATGGGAATCTGAGGATGATGTTTTTCTTTCTGCATATGATAATATGACAGGAGACCTGAAGGATTGATTGTTTGAAGTAAAGAAGAAGGTTATAAGTTCTAGTGATCTTACCCTTTTTGTTTTCAGAGTGGTCTATGTTTTGGATAATAATAGGTTCTGAGAGCTTTGTGGTGGGTAACTGGTGCTTCTTGACAAAGTCCCAGTCAATACAGTTGATCTGTGCCCTGCTATTAACAAGAGCATGGGTAACTATGACTTTCTTGGTGTGAGATGCAGGGAAAACTTGTACTGGAAGCCACATGGATTTCTTCAAGGCAGATACAAGTACAGGCACACAAGACAAGGAAGAAGTACCTTACATAGAAAAGGTACTCTGTTCTAAAAATCCAAATTGCTAACTGTCTTCTTCTTCCTTTCTTTCTTCAGCTCAACTCTGGCCACCCTGTTATTAGATTCATTATCACTAACCTCCTTGATCTTTTTCATTGGTTTTTCAGCAGAAACCATCTTAATGCAAGGAGTATCCTTGGTAAAAGTGGGTATAGTAGCAGGAGAAGTGGGGAATATGGTACAATTTGTTGTGGAGTGGCTAGGTTTCCAGCATCTGAAACAAAGCATGTTCTTGATGCAGTATACTTATCCTGCATCAGTTAGTTGGCCGCATTTTATGGCATCTACATTTATTGCATTTGGATTTTTCTCTGGTTTTGAAGATACAGTCTGGATGGTGATGGTCCAAGCAAAAGCTTGGGGGTTTCTTCATCATTGCTCCATGAAGTGGGCATGCTTCATGGTGCCATGGAAGTGAGCAGCCTTGGAATACCACTTAGCAGCTATTATAGGGATCATATCCAGGTTATGAATATAATGAACTAAGAAGGGTGCAAGCCCTGTTTCATAGTGCCTGATGAGAACATTCTGATTGGTAATCTTTGTGGTCACCACATGGTTCTAAAACTTAGCAGTATATTTGGCTAGAGAGGAGGTCCATTCTCTTTCTTTTCCTGCTTCATCTGCATGTTTGCTAGTTAGTGGATGGCAGCATTTGTTACAAAGTGACACTCCAGCACTAGAACCAGTCACGTGACATCACGTGATTGTGCACAAGACACACCATTTTAAGCTTAACCCTAGTCTGTGGTCTATTTCCTTTAAGAGTATTTATTATTCCTTTCCTTCAGCAGTGGTCATGTGACCATAAGTCACCTGACATGGATCTTCCCAGGATCTTCCCTGGAACTGCCCTCCATCTTATCTCCATGAATCTCATCTGATCTAGATCTGGATCTGAATCTGGACCCTAGATGCATCTGTGGCAGATCTATAGATTGGATCTCATCTGTGGCAGAGATCTCTGTCCTCATGGTGCAAGCACCTCTGACCCTGCATTCATTTCCT
>JBBPKN010001923.1:0-11113 GCA_038089275.1 Pulveroboletus cf. rosaemariae
GTACAGAGTATTTATCAGATGCTTTGAATGGATGTGTTATGGTGTCAATCTTCTTAATAACCAGTCCTAACCCTAAATGGTATGGCCTTGATAAGGTGTGTCAGTTTTGTTGTCAGATTTGTATTGAATAGAGTGAGAGAAATGATGTGGACTCAGGGTAGCAACTCCTAAGAAGCCATGTCACTAGTTAGAATGTAAAGAGACTATATTGGAGGAGGACAGTTTCAGTATAAGGATAACAGGTAATTAAGGCTTATGAAAGAATCTGTAATATCTATGAGATAGGGGAGCCTTAACCAAGATACTACCTACTATTTATACTATAGCCAGAGGCACACAGACCATCTAGTTTCTCCAGCACAATACTAAATATGGAAATAGGGCATAGAGCATGCTTACTGAGAATATGACCAATGGGCCATGTGAATAAGGTGTGTAGAATGGAGAGACAGTGTGGAATGGAAGGGAAGGGTCTAGAGTGAGCAGAGATTAGACCATGTCCTCTATCATGAGGCCAAGGAAATTCTATCTGGATCTCTGTCACAGATCAGATCCATTAATCTAGATCCAAAGATCAGATGTCATCTAAATTAGATCAGAAGATACCATCATCTGAGATTCTAGATCCAATCATAAGCTGTGCCCAAATCCAAGGGGAAAATACTCTGAACAACTTAATCATATTCTAGGGTTTATCCTTGATAGGCAATAATGTCTCATGGTCACATGCTTGTTATGTGACTCTTCTGCTAGTGAACTTGTCATTCATAACAGGATAGGATAACTTCCCTTGGCAACTGATTTTTAATTGTGCTTCCAATATTGAATGTCAAGGGTCTAAGCAAGCTGTCAAAGCTTATTAAGGGTTGGGAGCTTGCCTACATGGAAGATATCATTCTTGATGCAGTCCAGGAGACTGTTATAGAAATAGTGATAAAGGGCACCTTTTCTATATTTCTGGACTTAGAAGATAATCTTGTTAAATTCAACTATATATTTGTTGATTTATTGACTATTCTTTATCATCAACTGGTCTAACTGATGCTCTGCATTTCTGACTGGGTCATGTGGTCTGAAGTGAGTCCAGAGCTCCAGAATAAATGAAAGTTAGGATCCTTTATTAACAGAAGGTTAGATTTAAACCACTCTAATGCCATTTTATTGAGGTAGGATTGGGCATAGGTGACTTTGGCATGGTTAGTAGTGAAAGCTTTTGGGCAGTCTTGGAAGTTTCATTTACATTAGATGAGAAAAACTTAAAGCTTTCAGGAATCTTGTTGTAAACAAACAATTTGTTAGTAGAAGAGTCACATGACTGTCATGTGACCATGAGACTTTATTGCCAAACAAGGACAAATACTAGGATATGGTTGAGCTGTCTTCAGAGTATTTCCTTGGATTTGAGCACAGCTTATATGGTTAAATCTAGCATCTCAGATAATAGATATACTTCCCAATCTAATCTTCAATGAATTTGATCTCAATCTAGATAAGGGTCAGATCTAATCATGGCAGATCTCTAGGTGGGATCTTCTTGGCCTTATGGCTAAGGACATGTTCTAATCTCCACTTATCCTGAACCCTGACACTTTCATTTCTACATAGTTTCTTTATAACACCTCTACCATATGGTCCATTGGTCATACTCTTAGTAAGCATGCCCTATGCCCTATTTCTATTTATGGTAGTTCTCTATGCCCCAGAGATGGTCTGTGCATGACTAGGATAGATATAAATACTTAGTAAGATATAGTACTTAGCCCTCAGCTTTAACTACTTTATTATCATACCACTTTCTTGTCTACACTTCTAGTTAGCTCTAATCCAAGGGCTTTCTCTGAATAACTAGTGTTATGGCTCCTTATGTCTTGCTACCCTGAGTCCTCACTGTCTTTTCATCTATTCCAACCAAAACTGACACCAATATTGACATATCTTCTCAAGGCCATACTGTTTAGGATTAGGACAAGTTATATAATATTTGACACTATAACAGATCTGTTTCATCAAACTGGTCTGGTTTATGAACCTTGATATGCTGTAAGGTCTCAGAAGTTTTGTGAGATGAATAAGTAAGGCCTTGAATAGCACTGGCCAGGTCAGTGAGGATGTTATGAGATATGGACTCATTATCTGGGGATGGGTCAAAAACTTCTTCTGTAATATTGGAGTTACTGTCAAAAGGATCATTTCCAGGATTGTCTGGTGATCTCAGAGAAATATTATGATTTGAAGAAGTGCATGGAGGTAGAGAAACCTCTGAGTAACTTTTGACTTCTATGAAGTAAGCAATAGGGGTAGGGAGTGGAGCAGGAGCCTGTGATGTAGAGCTTGAGGTATGAGACACAGATCTTGTGTGTTGAACTACTAATGACTTCTGAGGCCTGAGGGTGCTCTGATACTACTGCTGATGAAGGCTTTAGACTAGAGCCAATAGAACTAGGCAAAAGATAGAGAATAGAGGCAAGAGGCTTGGACTTGTGAAAGCAGAGAGCTTAAGTGCACAAGACTGGATTAACCAGGCTTGTACCTTTCCTTTATATAGGATACAGAAATGCACACAGACCATGTACACTGGGCTGGCCCTAAACTATAGTACAGTAAGCCATCCAATGGCAAAACTAGAGTGGGGACCTGATAATACATAAGATAAACATAAGGCAGTCTAGACTGGCCTAGATCTGTGACAATGTGTCATATCCCGGACCTCTGACCCAAATTCCAACCCCATTCTGACCCAGCTTACAATTGGTCTTCACATCTAGTAAGCCACTCCAGCCCTCTGACTCCCCTCCAGGCAACTCCAGCCCTCTGTCACCATTCCAGTCTTTCCCAGCTATGTGTTACATTTCCTCTTTTCTTTTCTCTTTTCCTTTTCTCTTATTATAGCTTCTGCTCTTTATGCACCTTAGATGCTCTCTTGCTCATTTGTCATCCATAGATTCCACTCTTTCCGTGTTCTAGCCTAGCCTAGACTGCTCTCTTGTTATGCCCTTTGCCTGGGCCTTCTATCTCTAATCAGCTGACTCCTAATCATTCCATTTTTTTCCATCCATTTCTATATGGATACCTTACTCATCATTCATCAGCATGATTACTCACTTTATCTCTGCTTCAACTCTATTAAGCTGTACTATAAAGTAGCATACTTCCTGTCCTCTCTTTTCTTATGCTACTTCTACCTTGTGATCACCTCCCAGTCCTCACATCTTCACTGCTCCTTGTACCTATGTACTGGGAATCCATTGCTTGTGTCCTGGCACTTATCCAGAGGATCATCAGCATCTGATCTCAGCACATCCCTGGGAGTGTAGCTGGTACTTCTAAGGCACAACACTTCATTTGTCACCTTCCACTCATCTTGAAGCTTACCTTCAGTTTGCTTCATTCTCTTCTTCCACAGCAAGGTCTATGCCTGTCCCTACCCGGGCCTAGTGTAACAAAAGAAGTAGTGTATTCTACTTGTGGCTAGCATTGCTCTAGTCTGCTCCCACCATTCTGCCCAAATAACCCTCACTGTTTGACTCTCTCTGGGGTGAGCCTTGTGCCTCTACCTCAGACCCTCTTGAATTCACTTTGGAACCCAAGAACCCCTTTCCTCTGGATCGCCCTTCCACACCAGAAGACATGCTTGCAGATATCCTTGTTCCCTCTCAAGAAGAAGTACAAGAAGACCATGATCTTGCTTATGAACTCTCTTTTTCCTTGCAGATTCCCTGAGCCCAGACACCACCATCTCCCACTCCAGTCTAACATTGACCTGCATTTACCCTTCCTTAACCTTGCCCCTCTCCATCCATTGCTATGTCTGGCTCCTCCACCTCCACCACCAAGCCTATGGAACTTCATCTCAGTGCCCTTGAGTACTTCAATGGTGACCGATCCAAGGCCAAGAACTGGCTAGACACAGTCCAGTTCTACCTTTTTGTTAACAGTGCAGTCTATGACTCTGATAAGAAGAAGATTGCATTTGCCCTTTCATTTATGACAAAAGGGCCAGCACTGTCATGGACTGCAACATACCAGAAAAAGTGTATCTCTGGAATGACTGTCACCATGGGAAAGTTTTCCCATTTCACCTCCATGTTCCTGAAAGTTTTCCAACAACAGGACATGGTTAATGCCACCATTCATTGGTTGGTAAACACCCAGATGAAGCAGGGAAAGAAAGGCAAATGGACACCTTTCCTTGCTGAATATACTGCTGAGTTCCAGAACTGTGTTATCACCACTAAAATCACTGATGACAATGTCCTCATCAGATATTTCAAAACAGGACTCATGTCCTACCTCTTACATCACATCCACAACCTGGATATGATTCCCTCTACTATTGCTGAGTGGTATACTAAGGCTGCTCACTTTCAAGGAACTATGGAGCACACCTGCTCTATAGAACAATGGCAAAAGAATCCTTGCGCATTCGCCTGGACTCCCACACCCTCCCCTACCTCATCCAAACTGGAGAAAGATCTGAATGCAATGAACATTGATGCTGTAAAGAAGGGACACCTGACTAAAGCAGAAAGGGCCTTCTGTATCAAGAATAAACTTTGTTTCAGATGCTGGAAACCCAGACACATAAACACAGCCTGCCTGAATTTCCCTGCTTCTTCTTCCTCCCCCACCACCACCAAGGAAACTCCTTATGTCAAAACAGTTTCTGCCAAAGAACCGACAACAAAGATTGAGAAGGTTAGTGATGATAAATCAGATAATGGGGTGGCAAGAGTAGTTGTAAAGAAAGAACGAAAGAAGAAGATGGAAAGGCAGGGTTTTTAAAATGGAGTATCTCCCCTATGCAAGGTACTTCCTCCTTCTCTTGTGCACCTGTACTTGTATCTGCTTTCAAGAAATCTATGAAGATTGCAATTCAAGTTTCCCCCTCTACTTGTGCCAAGAAAGTCATAGCCACTCATGCTCTTGTTGACAGTGGAGCACAAATCAACTGCATTGACTGGGACTTTATCAAGAAGAACCAATTTTCCACTAAGAAGCTCGACAAACTAATCATCATTCAGAACGTCAACCACTCTGAAAACAAGAAAGGCAAGATTACCTGAACTTGTGACATTCTTCTGCATTTCGAACAGTCTGTTCTCCCTGTTTCCTGCTATGTCATTGCATGCGGGAAGGAGAACATCATTCTCGGACACCCATGGCTTCAGACCATGAATCCCACCATTGACTGGATGGCAAACACACTCACTATTCCAGATCCCCCCTCTGATGACATCACCTATCATGTCAACTTTGTCCACAAACCTCGATTTGATGGACTCCTCAAAGATATCATCATTTCCCACAATGAACTCTTAGTCTGCTATCTGGACTACATCACCCCAGAGCAATCTATTGATGAATTGCTCTATGACCACCACTTCAGCAGGATCTTAGATTGCTGCTCCTCATATCTCCCAGAAATCACCATTGCTTGGCTCACCACATCCACCAAGCTTGCTATTGAGGTCAAAAAGGCCAAACCAAAGATGACTCTTCCCCCTGAATATTCTCAGTTCATGTCGGTATTCTCTGACACTCTGAAAACCCTCAACCACCTCCCACCCTCTCGCCCATATAATCACAAGATCAATCTGAAGGACACATTCATCCCAAAGATCAGTAAGGTTTATCCCTTATCCTTCCCTGAGCAACAGGCCACAGAAGCTTTCCTTGAAGAGAATCTTTGAGCTGGAAAGATCCATTCTTCCAAATCCCCCCAAGCATCGTCCTTCTTCTTTGTCAAGAAAAAGGATGGTAAACTCCACCCTTGTCAAGATTATAGGTATCTTAACAAGCACACTGTTTGTAATGCCTATTTTCTTCCCCTTATTTCTGATCTCATTGACAAGCTCTGTAACACTTAGCTTTTTACTAAGTTTGACATCTGCTGGGGCTATAACAACATCCGTATTCAAGATGGACACCAATGGAAAGCCGCCTTTATTACCCATAAGGGGCTTTTTGAACCCATGGTAATGTTCTTTGGTCTAAATAACTCACCCACTACTTTCCAGCATTTCATGAACAATTCATTCTGTGATATGATCGCTAAGGGATGGCTTGTCATCTATATGGATGACCTCCTCATCTCTTGCCCTGATGCTGGTACTCATCAGGAACACACCACCTGTGTCCTCCAATGGATGATAAAACTTAATCTCCATCTCAAACTGGAGAAATGCACCTTTGCTGTCCCCCAAGTTGAATACCTTGGGATGATTGTTTGTCCTGGCAAGCTTGCCATGGATCCCATTAAACTTGCTGGTATCTCCCAATGGCCTACTCCTTCCAAAGTCAAGGACATCTGTTTTTTCCTTGGCTTTGCTAACTTTTACAGGCAATTCATTTCTAACTATTCCACTATCGCCCATTCCCTCCTTGACCTTATCAAGAAATCTATGGCCTGGTCTTGGTCCCCTGCTGCTCAAAAAGCCTTCAACTTCCTCAAGGCTATCTTTCTCTCCCAGCCAGTCTTGCAACTGCCAGATCTCACCTGCCCATTTGCTATTGCCACCAATGCTTCTGCCTACACATCCAATGGTATTCTCCTTCAAACTGACACAAATGGGGACTGGCATCCCTGTTCCTATCTCTTCCAGACGTTCTCTGCCACTGAGCAGAATTACGACATCTATGATCGCAAACTTTTCATGGTCATCCATGCTCTCAAAGCCTGGAGGCAATACCTCTTCGGTTCCTCTACTCCTGTTCAGGTTTTCACTGACCATAAAAACCTGACTTATTTCAAATCCCCTCAGAAGCTTAACTGACAACAGGCTTGCTGGCTTCTTGATATTGCTGACTTCAACCTGCAACTCTCCCATGTTGCCAGTACCTCCCTTGCTGGGCTGGATGCTCTCTCTCACTGCCCTGATCTTTGTTCTGACATTTCCCAGGATAACCAGGAAGTTACTCTCCTTCCACCTGAACTCTTCATTAACCTTATCGATGCTAACCTTTCTGCCCACATTAAGGAGCATCAACAAGGTAATCCCCTTTGCCTCTCCATCCTGCAAAAACAGGATGCCTCCACAGATGAAAAATTCCTGCACTCCCACACCTCCGATTGAAAGGAAATTGATGGTTTGCTTACCTACTGCAACCATGTCTTTATCCCTTTCTCTATTAATCTCTGTTGCACCATCCTTCAATGATGTCATGACCACCCCTCTGCCAGCCATCCCGGTTATCTTAAAACCTGTCAACTTGTCTCTGCAGAGGTTCGGTGGCCCAGTCTGGCCTTTTTTGTCCATAACTATGTTGCTGGTTGCCCTGTTTGTCAACAGAACAAGGCAAACACTTATTCTTCTCACCCCACTTTGTCCCCTATTCACTTCATCACCACTTGCCCTTTCCAACAGATCTCATGTAATCTCATCACTGATCTCCCTTCATCATCTGACTTTGATGCCTTGCTGGTTGTGGTTGATCACAGGCCTATAAAGGGGGTAATTTTTTGCCCTACTAAGAAATCTGTCATAGCCAAGGGTATTGCCACCCTCTTTTTCCATAAAATCTACCTCTAATATGGTCTTTACAACAAGATCATTTCAGATTGAGGCCCTCAATTTGCCTCAGCCTTTGCTAAGGAGCTTGGAAAACTCCTTGAGTATAATTTATCCCTCTCCACTGCATACCATCCTCAATTTGATGGTGAAACTGAACAAGTCAACCAGGAGATTGAGACATACATTTGCATCTACTGCAGTTCTAACCCCACCAGATGGGCTGATTCCATCATCCATGCTGAATTTGTCCACAATCGTCACCCCCACTCCATTACTGGGCAATCTCCATTCTATCTTATAATAGATTATGAACTTTGTGCCCTTTCTTCTATAATTGATGAATCACTGATGCCTGCTGTTGCTAACCACACTAAGGCACTCCTTGCCACTTGTGATGAAGCACTTGTGGCCCATGATCTAGCCCACCAAACCATGGCATCCCATATCTGCTCCACCTTCTCCCCATTTGCCAAAGGAGATAAGGTATGGTTAGAAGCCTGCAATTTGAAACAGGCTGTCATTCATCCAAAACTCTCTCCCAAATGGGAAGGACCCTTTACCATCACAGAGGTCCTTTCCCCCATCACCTATCACCTCTGCCTTCCATTCACATGGAAGATTCACCCAGTTTTCCATGCATTGTTGTTATCACCCTATTGTGAAAATAACATTCATGGAAAAAACTTCCCCACTCCCCCTCCAGATCTTATAGAAGGTGAGGAGGAATATGAAATAGAGTGGATATTAAAACATCGAGGTCCCCTGGGTAACTGTTAATTTCTGATCCATTGGAAAGGGTATTTGGCAGAAAATGACTCCTGGGAACTGGAACAGAACCTGAAACATTCCAAGTCCGCTTTGGACAAGTATAAACTCCTCCATCCTCACCACTTCCCCTCATCTGCTTCTCTCCCTTCTGACCTCACCAAGAAACCCAACTGCTGCTCAAGATAACCATGATATTCACTGTTGACCAAGGTTTCCACTCATGCAACACCCCTCTTGACATGCCACCTCCATCCATGTCCCAACTTCCCACTATGGAAGTTTCTGATGAGCCATTACTCATATCTTCTCCATTTTCTCTTACTGATACTTTTTCTTCTCCTCTTTCTGCTCTTACTTCGGAATTCCCTTCCAAGAATTTCATAGCTTCACCCCCTGCTATTACTATTGGCCCAGCTGTTGTCGCTTCCACCCCAGTCCCACCTCCTGCCATTGATACCCAGTCTGCTGGAATCCTCAGTGTTGACCTACCACTCTCCATGCATGCCCTTCATCAGGGTGCCCCTTCCCCCGATTACTCTCATTGGGTCATAACCTATATCATGGACTCTCACCTCGCTGTCCCCATTGGCTCACACCTTGACATGTTCTCACTGCTTTGGCTCATTTATCAAATATACATGCAGCTCCTCTGTCTCCCCCTTCTGGCCTTGGCCCTCACTCACATCCCTCACACTCGTGTCTCCCTTGTCCAAGCTCTTATTACATCCATCCATTATGAGCTTCTCTCCAACATAGAGATCCTTGCCTATCAGTTGCACATGGGCAAATTCCTTACTGACCTTGATCATTACATGTGTGAGTTAGCCACTGCCTAGGGTTATACCCCTACTACTCCTTCTGCTTCCTCCTCTCCTCTTGATGACAATGAACTCACTGCACTTGAATAAGCCAAAGCCTGGTGGACCAGTCTTCACAGCAATGGTTACCTCCCTTCTTCCCACCCTCGCTTTCATAAGGCATGTTTCCACTGTTAATGCCTGGGCCACACTTGTGTTAACTGTCCCTCGTACCAATGTTTCTACTGTCTCCATTGGCACCCCAGACATACTCAAGCTTGCTG
Source organism: Pulveroboletus cf. rosaemariae (assembly GCA_038089275.1). Taxonomy (NCBI): domain Eukaryota; kingdom Fungi; phylum Basidiomycota; class Agaricomycetes; order Boletales; family Boletaceae; genus Pulveroboletus; species Pulveroboletus cf. rosaemariae. The sequence goes on from JBBPKN010001923.1 coordinate 9,361, forward strand.
CCCAGCTCAGCAACATGTTGTTAATCCACTTGTCTCCTCCTCCTCCTCTTCCTCCTCCCACGGCTCCTCTTATATGTCCTCTCATGGCTCTTCCCACTCTTCCTGCTGCTCCACCCACTTCTGCCACTCTCAGGGTTCCTACCACTGCCTTTCCACAGCTATGTCACCCCCTCCACCTTCATATCCCACCAATGATGACTTCTGCAATAATGTCATCAACGAGGTTAGCTGGGCCAACATCACAGACTCCCCTGGACCTTCTTATAATGCCTTTTGAGGTGTCACCAGTCTTCCACCCCTAGGAGGGGGGTAATGTTATGTTTTCTCTTTTCTTTTCTCTTTTTCCTTTTCTCTCATCATAGCTTCTGCTCTTTACACACCTTAGGTGCTCTCTTGCTCATTTGTCATCCATAGATTCCACTCTTCCTGTGTTCTAGCCTAGCCTAGACTGCTCTTTTGTTATGCCCTTTGCCCAGGCCTTCTATCTCTAATCAGCTGACTCCTAATTGTTCCATCTCTTTCCATCCATTTCTATATGGATACCTTACTCATCATTCATTAGCATGATTACTCACTTTATCTCCACTTCAACTCTATTAAGCTGTACTATAAAGTAGCATACTTCCTGTCCTCTCTTTCCTTACACTACTTTTACCTTGTGATCACCTCCCAGTCCTCACATCTCCACTGCTCCTTGTACCTACATACTGGGAATCCATTGCTTGTGTCCTGGTACTTATCCAGAGGATCATCAGTGTCTGATCTTGGCACACCCCTGGAAGTATAGCTGGTACCACTAAGGCACAACACTTTGTTTGTTGCCTTCCACTTGTCTTGAAGCTTACCTTCAGTTTGCTTCATCCTCTTCTTTCACAGCAAGGTCTACACCTGTTCCTACCCAGGCCTAGTGTAACACTATGCATGTACACTCCTGCCCCTCAGCATTATATGCTCCCCTGGACTTCCACTTCCACTTCACCCATTCTGCTTCCAGTCTATCTCTGCTCCAGTTAAGTACTATCCTAGTTCCCCTTTGTCATCTCTGGACCATCCTGCTATAACTCTGTTACTGTTCCCAGTCAGCTACCATTACCATCATTGTTACTATTCCTGTTCCATTCCTATTCCTTGCTCTCCCCTGTTTTATCCTGTCACCCTTCAGTTCCAGTCTGACATGATTGGACATTATCTCCCTGACATCTCCATTTGTTTCCTAGATATCTAGACATCTGCTTTGCTTTTGAGTTTGCACCTGTCTCATTTCATTACACTTTTAGATAGTTCTGCCTCTCTGAGGTATAAGTACTGTAGTTCTGTATCTTGTACCTCAGTATGAATATGGACAAAAACACCAGAACCCTCTTGTCGTCATCCTCACACTGCACAAGCCCTTGAGCTCACTCTGACCCTCCAGATTACTCTGGAATACCTTCGAGGCTATGTGATATCCTCAAAGGAGTCATAAAGCCTTACCCTCATGACTAGGCTTGACTCTCCTTGTCCTGCCTGTCCCTCCTGTTGAGCATAGAGACAGCTTTATCACCCACCCTGACATCTATGTGAATCAGGACAATGGAGAAGTGCAAGGGCACACCCTATAAGGTAAAGCTGAGTCCTGTTTGACCATTGAAATCCTTCCTAGATTTCCCTGGAATTCTCTGGAGCACCTGGAGTTCTGATCTACCTCCAGTGTCAAGGGTTTCATTTAAAAAAGAGAAACTGGTTAAAAGTATACTTTTCTTGTTATATGTTT
>JBBPKN010001925.1:0-11103 GCA_038089275.1 Pulveroboletus cf. rosaemariae
CAGAACTTATACCTTAGAGAGGCAGAACTATCTAGAAGTGTAACAAAATGAGACAGATGCAAACTCAGAAGCAAAGCAGATGTCTAGATATCTAGGAAATGAATGGAGATGTCAGAAAGACAATGTCTAATCATGTCAGACTGAAACTGAAGGGTAACAGAATGAAACAGGGGAAAGCAAGGAACAGGAACAGAACAGAAATAGTAACAATGATGGTAATAGTAACTGATTGGAAACAGTAATGGAATTATATTGGGATGGTCCAGAGATAATGAAGGGGAACTAAGGTAGTACTTAACTGGAGCAGAGATAGACTGGAAGCAGAATGGGGCAGAGTGGGAGTGGAAGCCTGGGGAAGTGTATAATGCTAAGGGGCAGAAAGTATACATGCATAGCTGGGAAAGACTGGAATGGTAATGGAGGGCTGGAGTTGCCTGGAGGGGAGTCAGAGGACTAGAGTGGCTTATGTTACAAACGCTATTGAGCAGTCACCTGACAAGCACGTGACCGTGGGACTTCATTGCCAAAACAAGTTAAACCCTAGGTTATGGTTAAGCATTCTATTTAATATTCTATTCGCATGGTTGGGGTTACACTTATGGTTGGATCTAGAATCTCAGATGATAGATGCATCTCCCGATCGGATCTCCAATGAATCTGATCTCGATCCAGAAGAGGGTCAGATCTGATCGTGGCAGATCTCTAGATGGGATCTCCTCGGCCTCATGGCTGGGGGTATGGTTTAATCTCCGTCGACCCTGACTTCTATTTATATTTAGACACCTTCCCTTCCATTCCACACTGCCTCTCCCACACCATCCCTTATCCGCATGGCCCGTTTGGTCATACTCTTAGTCAGTATGCCCTATGCCCACTTTCCTTATTTAGTAGATCCCTTGGCCTTGGACCTGGTCCGTGCGCACTTGGGAATAGTATATATAGAGTACCGTCCATAGACTCAAGACCCCAGTCTTGAGCACTTGTATTATAGCCTGCAGTTACTAAGCAGCTAATCAAGTGGTTCACTCTGGATCTCCTGGCTTGACATTTTTTCCTCTGCTATCTATCCTTTATTCTTTGTCACCGCCCTAGCAGCAAGCCAGCCCTCAGTTTAGGGTTAGGATCAGAGCCCTATGAATCGAAGGTTGCCAGCGCCCGTGCCCAATCACCAGGACCCAGCCACAGTCTGGTTGAGAAGGTGAGTACATAACATTGCACACTTGAGCTTTGCTTTCACAAGTCCTTGCCTTATCATCTCTATTTCTCCTTGCCTAGTTCTGTGGCTCTAAGTTAAAAGCTACAATCAGATCAGATCAGCACAGATAAGAGCACTCTCAGGCCTCTGAATTAGTTCAACATTTAGAAGGGTGTTTTAATTCAGGAGTCTTATCCTTGAAGAGGAGATAGTGTTACAAATGACAAGTTTGCTAGCAGAAGAGTCACATAACAAGCACATAACTGTGAGACTTCTATGCCAAACAAGGATAAACCCTAGGATATGGTTAAGTTGTTATTTAGAGTATTTTCCTTAGATTTAGGCAATGCTTATGATTAAATCTAGTATCTCAGATAATAGAATTATTTCCTGATCTGTATCTCTGATGAATCTGATCTCAATTCAAATAAGGGTCAGATGCAATTGTGACAAATCTCTAGATGGGATCTCCTTGGCCTTATAGCTGAGAGTATAGTTTAATCTCTGCTAACCCTAGACCTTGACCTTCCATTCTATATAGTCTCTTTCTAATATACCCTTTTATTACATAGCTCATTTAGTCATACTCTCTACCCTTACCCTATGCCCTATTCCCTGTTTAGATACATAGCCCTTTGCCCTAATGGTCCATGCACCATTCTAGATAGTATATATAGTAGGTAGTTTCTTAGTTAAGGCTCTCCAGCCTTAATTACCTGTTATTCATACTATTCTCTGCCAATACATGGGCATTCCAGGCTATCTGGCCCCTTAGGGTTAAACCTCCCCTAAGTCATCATTATCTTTTATTTAATCTGAATCTGACACCAAATCCACACACCCTCTCAAGACTAGACATCATTTAGGATTAGAAAGCATTGCTTAAAAATCAACACCATAATAGTAAGCATGCTCTATGCCCTATTCCTATTTATAGTAGTTTCCTATGGCCCAGAGATGGTCTATGCACTAGCAAAATAGATATAAATACTTAGTGAGATATAGTACTTAGCCCTTAGCTTTGACCACTTTGTTATCTATACTGCTCTCTAGTCTTTACTCCTAGTTAGTTTTAATACAGGGCTTTCTCTGGATACTAGTGCAATGGCTGCTCAGGTATTGCTACTCTGAGTATTCACCATCTTTATTCCATTTATTTCAACTGAGACTGAGACTGATACTAATGTACTCTCTCAAGGCCATACCATTTAAGGTTAGGATAAGTTGTACAACATCCAACATCATAATAGCAAAGGCTTATACTAGGTTTCCCAGTCTAAAGCACTTGTTCACTTATTGCTATTATCCTTTCTCTAGTTTAACTGCTTGTGTGGGCACTTCTCAAGGCTTGGCCTCTGAGATTAGAGTTGGATTTCTTAATATAACCTAGAGCTCAAGTAACTAAGACTAAGGAAACCAGTCCTAACTTCTCTTTGTTACAAATGAACAGTTTGAATATACAAGAGTCACATGACCATCATGTGACCATGAGACTTCTATGCCAGATTGAGCCAAACCCTAGGCTATGGTTAGTCTTATTCAGAGTTTACCTAGATTAAAAAGTTAGCACAGAATTAGCAGCAGATCTCAGATGATGGTATTTCCTAATCTAATCTAGATGACATCTGATCTTGAATCTTAGATCTGGATCTAGATTGATGGATCTGATCTGTGGCAGAGATCCAGATGGGATCTCCTCAGCCTCAAGGCTAAGGTGCTGTTTTCATATCTGTTGACCCTGCAGTTTTTCTTTTCATTCTTGTGCTTTTCTTTCATTTAGACCCCTAATATTCATGGCCATTTAGTCATACCCTCTACCCTCACCCTATGCTCAGTTTCCATATTAGTATTTATCCCAGACACACTTGGTGATCTGTGCACCACCCTAGATAGTATAAATAGGCTAACTATGTAGCTCTTAGCTTCCTAGCTTTGAGCACTTGTTTGTTTAGCCATCTAGGCATCTCAATAGACAAGCTAGTGTTTGAACTTCACTCCTCAGGCCTAGCTACTCTGAGTATCCTCCCTTTTTAAGTCCTGCACTACATCTAGGATCAGGCATATATTATCTTATCCTTTTATTCTTTCATCAATACCAACATTAACACTGGCATAACCCCAAAATCCACATCAGATTAGGGTTTATAGCTCATCTGCATAGTGTGCCATATCACCACCATAACACTCTTGTCCCTTATATGTTCCAGGAACTGGCATATAGATTAGATAATCTGTTATAATGCACTTTTTCAATTTTAATCTTTTTGAACTTATCATCTTACTACTGTAGCTCTTCACATTGTCACATCATGTGACCCTTTCATATCTTCACCATTTCACCCTTTCACATTTCACACCTTCACAAGGCACAAGTCTAGAGCAATCTAGACTCTGATGTCATGCCTTATGTTCAGCACATATATTTCTAGGTCCCCACTCCTTTATTGCTATTGGTTGGCTTACTGTACATTACTTTAGGGTCAGTACCATTTACATGGTCTGTGCGCATACTGTAGCACTATATAAGGAGGGTGGCTCAAGCCTGGGTTTTCCCAGTCTTGCATACTTGAACCTTCAAGTTCTAGTTCTATCTTGGCTCTTATCATTTTGCTATACTTTGCCTAGTTCATTGCCACTAGCACAAAAGCAACACTCAGAATTAGGATCAGGCAGCACACACCAAGCTTAGGTGTTAGGTTTAGTCAACACATTCAAGGTTGCATTTCATAATCTATATACACTAGTATGGGAATTCTAACTAGAAAGAAAGTGGAACATAGGGCATGACTAAGAGAATAACTAACTACCTGCAGTAAGCCATAAGATAATCATAAGTAGAATGGAAGAGAAGATGCAGGGTCTATCATGCAGCAATAGTAAGGTCAGAAATCTCTGCCACAGATAAGATCCAATCTTAAGATCTGTCACAGATAAATCTAAGATTAGATTCAGATTCAAATGAGATCTAGGGCCTTGTCAGGGAAGATCCTGGAACAATCCAGGTTACATGCTGTCATGTGACTTTCTGCTAGGGATACTTTAAATAGAAAAGAAATCTTAGACTAGGGTTTTGTATTAGGGGTTTCTTATGCATGATCACATAATGTTATGTAACTAGTTTTAGTGCTAAAATGTTACTTTGTAATACTGTCATTCTATCTTGCCCCAAATGCATTTGCCAACTCTCTTAACATGTCCTCAATATCATTTATGGCAAGGCTGCTAATTCCATGCCTTCTTATGATATTCAGCTCCCTATTCCCATTGACAAAGTACCTACATGCAAACCAGAACCCAACAGCAGCCCTGCCACTTTTGAGGAAAAGGGTATTGCTAAGGAGATTCTTATGGCAGATGCCTATAATGATGACATTAAACTGGTACTTATTTTAAATAATACCATTGCTAAGGCTGAGGCCCTTGAATCTACCTCTCTGGCTAATATTATAGTTTACTTTTTTAATTTTTGATCACATGACCTTATCTTATCTTTCCATGTGGTTATCTAATCTTTTATATTATCTAGGCATGTGATGGGTCACATGACAGGTCTAGACCCAGGGCATAGAGTTAGCCTCATATCTTCAGCCTATATTTTATTTCCACTTTCTTTCATTTTAGAAGCACTATTTCTTTTCAGCCATTGGCTATTTTCATAGTATCTTCTTTTTCATTTGATGGTACCTTAGGGTCTGTGGGAGAATTCCCATCAGGGTCCTGGTCCATGCACTCTTCTATATAGTATAAATACTGTAGCCTTAGCACATCTTAAGCCCTAGTCTTGAGCACTTGTATTATCTAGTACAGTGTTCACTCATATATACTCTATTTGCTTTACTCTCACCACATCAACATCAACACCATAGCCCTTGATTAGGGTAAGAAGCTCCTTTGCACATTGTTCAAGATTATATTATAAATATTTTAATATACTCCAGAGTGGACAGGGCTTGGCTTCACCTTATGTGGTGTGCCCTTATGCTAGTACCAAGTGCCCCAATTTATAAAGGGGTTGGAAACTATTGGAGGTTCAGGATCAGCTATAGGGCTTTTTTCCAACAAGAGGTATGATGTCAAGTCATGGAGTAAGTTGAGGGACTTAGGGTAGGGTATGACATCAAGTCATAAGGCAGGAGGGATCTGGGGGGATTGTAACATTGTATTATGGTTAATATTCAAACTGAAGTACAAGATACAGAACTCCAGTACTTATACCTCAGAAAGGCAGATTATCTAAGAAGAGAATAGAGATATGAAAGGAGTTGTCTCTTAAGTGAAGGAGGTGCCAATGCATCCTGGATACAAATGAAGATGTCAGAGGAGACAACATTGAATAATGTCAAACTGAAACTAAGTGATAACAGGGAGAAGTGTGGCACAAAGGAACAGAAACAGAAAGTAAGGTTGGAGGAACAACGGAGTTGTATTGGAATGGTACAGAGTTAGCATAGGTAAAGTTGTACTCATTCATCAGATAGGAAAAGACAGAGGTAAAGGGAAATAGGAAACACACAGCTTAAAGCCTAAAAACAACTGGAGTTACATCAGAGACATAGCAGAGTTGATCCATTGGCACAGAATGTAACAGTATTCCCCTCTTAAGGCCTGAACCCCTGAAGGCTATGAAGCATGTGCTCTTGATGAATAAGTGAGCAGAGCAGGCATCAGGGTTTAGCTGGCCAGAAAATCATAAAAGCAAATATTACCCCAGAGACTTTTGCACTAGTATTTCTTATCATGTCTTCATTCACTGACATTTACACCTGGTCTGATGAGTACCTGAAGGAGCACATTGAAGATGAAGAGGAGCTTGGTGATGTGAAGTATGCTGAGTGAAAGTGGCAGGGAAAAGTGAGGAGAGAGAAGAAGGCTCAGAAGAAAGCAGAGGAGGCTCAGAAAGCAGTGGCAGTGGTCTGAAAATGGGTGAGTATTGAAAATGGGGTCAGGACCTAGCACTAAAAAACTGGCTTAGGTGGAGGAACTTTGCCAAGCCCAGGAGGTGGGGTTGAGTAGCAGCAATGACAAGAGGAGAGTGGAAGAGGGACCAGGGTGCTGGAGGTGCAATGACTGGGAACTGGAGTGCCAGATGGGCCCAGGCAAGTCAACATCATGCCTTGCCTGTATAAAGGCAAAGGTGAGATGTGACTGCCCCAGCCAGGAGAAGCCAGAAAGAAAGTAAAGATGGAAGTTGAAAGAGGAAGGGGTGCTCAATAGCAGGGCAGACTCAGAGGAGACAGAGGAGGGTCTTTAGCAGGTGGCTGAGAGCTGTCACCTGGTGGAGACATCAAAAAGGGAGGTGGGCCAGAAGGTATGGCAAGAGGCCAAATGCAAGAACCAGCTACTGGAGTGGCTGGTTGATGCATTGGAAACAGCATGGGTGGAGGAGACCGGAGAAGCCAGGAGTTCAGGGAGTGAGGACAGGGAGGTGAACAAGGTGGCAGCAGAGCTGTTGGAACTTTGTGTGGAGGTTGGTGAAATTTCAGTGGTAGACAAGGAGATTGAAAAGGTGATCTTAGAATAGGTAGAGGGTCTTGTGACTAGATCACTAGATCCACTACAGTTGGTTAATCATAAAATAGCCTGGGTTTGTTTGGGTAATGGAGATGAAACTCCTCAATGATCTCTGAAGCATACCCTAATTCAGTGGCAAGAAGCCACAAGGTTTCCTCATCAGTATTCTCATAATCTAACCACTTAACCAAATATAGTAATTTGCAGTTTCTTCACCTACAATCTATCTTTGAGTCTAGGATTTTGGAGATCTCAAACTCCAGTTCACTGTCAATCTTGACTGGGGGTAGGGGTGATTGCATGCAATCTGGGATTACATTGGGGACAGAGGATTCAAGTTAAGAAACATGAAAGACTGGATGAACAGACTTCATGTTCTCTGGGAGATGGAGTGTGAAGGACAGTGAGCCTGCCTGAGCAATAATGGCATAAGGACCTAAGTTCTTTTCAGTGAGTTTCTTGGAAGGCTGCATAGTCCTAAAGTACTTAGCCTTGATGAATACCTGGTCACCTACTTTAAAGTCTAGTGCTGAAGATTGTTGGCTATCTGTGGATCCTTGGTATCTGACTTGAGCAGCAGCTATTTCTTTATAAAGGAAGGCATGGAGAGAGTCAAGGTCTATGGCATATTCTCAAGCTTGGATAGAGGTGAAATTGTGTTCTGGATGCATGGAGATGTTTGGATGGTAGCCCTTGTTTGTAAAGAAAGGGTAAACACCTGTGGTAGCATTAGGGGCATTGTTATAAGCAAACTCCATGAGGGGCAGGAGTTTGGACCAGTTGTCCTGCTGATAGTTGCAATAAATGCATAGATACTGCTCCAGGGTTTGGTTCATTCACTCAGTTTGACTGTCACTCTCTGGATGATACCTGGAGGTGAAATGGAGACAGATTTTGAGGGCTTGATCCAGAGAATGGAAGAAATGGGAAACAAACTCAGAATCATGATCAGAGATAATGTGGGAGGGAACTCCATGTTTGGAAAACACATGGAGTAAGAAGAGTTTAGCAAGCTCTGGGAAGGTCACCTTGTCATTTGTAGAAATGAAGATGCACTGCTTTGATAGACAATCTACAACAATGAGGATGGCAGAGTGACTGGAGGTAGTCAGGAGCTGTTCGATGAAATCCATAGAAATGGAATTCCATGGCTTTTCTGGAATGGAAAGCTGCTTGAGGAAACCTTAGGGTTTGTGACAGGGTACCTTAGCACAGGTGCAAGCTATACATAAAGAAATGTATTCCTTGATGAATGCTCAAATGCCAGGCCAGGTATACTCTCAGCAAGTGAGCTCCAATGTTTGATTCTGACCAAAGTGTCCAGATAAGGGGTGGTCATGCTTGTAGTGGAGAACCCAGAGTTAGAGATTGGAAGCATCAGGGACATAGATGCAGTTGTCCAGATGCAAGAAATCTTCTGGGTCTCTAGACCAATGAGAGTCAGATGGAAGGATACCAGAACAGTGGATAGAGGCAGTAGAGTCAAAAGGGAGTGCTGAGATGATGTCACAATGGAGGATTTTGATGTTAAAGAGGAATGTGGACCAGAAGACTGGAGATGCTAGGGAGAAAGCCTGGAGGGATGCAGTAAGTTATTCCTGCATGAACATGGGCTGGAAGTTATGCAGATTGACAAGGGCATAGTCACCATTCCCTGCACTGGGATAGACATCCCATCATCTAGTTAGAGCATTAGATTTAGCACCTAAATGGCCAGGGCAAAAATGGATGACCAGATTAAACTGAGAGAGAAACTCTGACCACCAGGCTTGCCAGCAGGTCAGAAGTTTAGACATAGCAAAATATTCCAGGTTCTTGTGATCAGTGACAACATTCACCAGAGAACTGGAACCTTCAAGATAATAATGCCAGGTCTTGAATGCAGTGAAAATAGCAAGAAGCTCCTTATCATGGATGTCATAGTTGAGTTCTGGCATAGTGAGCATATGTGAATAGAAAGCGACAGGGCAGACCTTGTTATCTGGGAACTAGAGTAAGAGAATTCTGGCAATTGCATAGTTGGAGGCATTAGTTTCAATGATGAGAGGAGCATTGAGGACCCAATGGGTCAGAATAGGAGTGGAAGTAAAAGCATTCTTGAGGCACTGGAAAGCAGCATGACAAGAAGCATCAAAATCCCAACAAGCAGACTTGCAGGTGAGATAAGTCAGGAAAACAATGATGTCAGAGTAGTCCCAGATGAAGTGGTGATAGAAGTTAGTGAAACTGAGGAAGGACTGGATATCCCTAATCTTGCAAGGCTTGGGCCAATCCAGGATGGCTTGAACCTTTTCAGGGGACATTGTGAGCCCAGAAGAAGAGAGTAGATACCTAAGATACTTAGTGAAATCAGTATAGAATTCACATTTCTCAGGTTTGGCAAAGAGGCTGTGCTTCCAGAGGTGGCAGAGGACTTCACAGACATGCTTGGTATACAATGTCCAGTTAGTGGAGAAAATTAGAATATCATTTAAATAAACGATCATTAAAACATCAAGAAGATCAGTAAAGATAGAATTGATGAACTGCTGGAAAGCTGCAGGGGCATTGGTGAGCCCAAATGGCATGAAAAGCCACTCATAGGAGCCATAGCATGTACAGAAGGAGGTTTTCCACTCATTGCCCTCAGCAATGTAAACTAAATGGTAAGCATGCCTAAGGTCAAGTTTGGTATAGATAGTTGCATGGCTCAGAGCATCAAGGAGATCTGAGATGCATGGAAGGGGGTAGCAGTCTTTCTTTGTGACCTTGTTGAGTCCTCAGAAATCTACACATAACCAGAGGGATCCATTCTTTTTCCAGACAAAAAGGACAGGGACAGTGTGAGCAGATGTGGAGGATTGGATGAAACTGGTAGCAAGATGTTCATCTAGGAAAGTCCTGAGTGCTTCAAGCTCAAAGGGTAACAGGGAATAGGTGGTGCTGACAGGTGGTGAGGTATCTTCTTTCAGATCGATCTTCAGGTCAAACTTGCAGTGAGGGGCAAGAGTAGCCACCTTGCTTTTGCTAAACACATTGGCAAAGTCATGGTATTCCTAAGGAATGTCAGAAAGGTCAGCTGGAGGAGAAGCAATGGAAGCAGAGTGGAGATGACTCTCCAGGGATCAGAGCTGCAGATAGAATGGGACTAAGCCATCAAGGTGACAGGTATGTGTGAATGCTGATGAGCTGAGTAGCTCGATTGACAGAGGTTTGGGGTCATGGGAGCATGATGAATTGGATTCAGAGTCAGCTTGGGTTAGAGAAACCAGAGGCTACAGAGGTGAGCTCAGGGGTATTGGCATGTTTGGTTGGATAATCAGAATGAGATACAACTTGACACCCAATCAATCAACAGATTGTAGTGGGCAAGCCAGTTGTGTTCTAGAACAAGAGAACTAGATCCATTCAACAGAGTAACATAGAACATTATTGGAGTGATATCACTGGTTTCAAAACAAACAGAAAAATCAATGGCATTCATAATCATAGAATTGGAAGAGCCATTAAACAGTCAGAGCTGCAACAGAGGAATGGAATAAGTCAGAAGATTGTAAGTACTGACTAACTTGGTATCTATGAAGCAATCTAAAGAACCAGAGTCAATCAGGGTGGAAAATGAAGGAATTTCTTGTGAAACAAGGGTGATGAAAGGCATAAGTGAAGCATTATCTAAAAGAATGGATGCGTTAAGTTTAACCTCCAGTAAAGCATGGGAAGAATCAATGCAACCTCCAGCCCATGTGGAGTCACAGAGGCTGCAGACTATTTTTTTTGCCTCTGAGACAGAGGCCTCTGATTTGATTTCTGGAGCAGAGGTTTTGGCACTATGAGCTTTGGCCACCTTGGAGGAAGACTTGGGGCAGTCCTTTGCTATATGCCCCATGATACCACAGAACAAACAGAGGTGATTCTCCAGTTGACACTTGCATTTTTTGGTAGTGAGCTTACTGTCCTTACCAAGCTTGGATGATAAGTCCTGTTTCTGGAGAACAGATGACTTGGAGGAGCCAGAGTAAGTAGCTAACTTGTTCCTTAATTCATTAGAGCCAGAGGTTGAAGTGAAGGATACAGCAGGTTTATCAGAGAACTTGGATGGATGAGATGACTTTCCTTGTCAGCTAAGTTCAGATTTGTGCTCCCAGTAGCAAGTGTCAATGGTCTGGGCCAGCTGGTGCAGCTCAATGAGTGTTGGTGGCTTGCCAACATGGGAAAGGTCATCTTTGATGTGGTTTGGAAGACCATTATAGAAATAGTGGTGGAGGGCACCTTCTCCATAACTCTGGACTTGAGATGCAATTCTGTTAAACTCAAGTATGTATTTGTTGATTCATTGACCATCCTTCATAGTCAACTGGTCTAGCTGGTGCTCTGCATCTTCAACCAGATCATGGGGTCTGAAGTTGGTCCAGAGTTCC
>JBBPKN010001926.1:0-11091 GCA_038089275.1 Pulveroboletus cf. rosaemariae
ATCCAACCATAAGCTGTGCTCCCAACCATAAGGCAATAGAATATTAAATAAGAGTGCTTAACCATAACCTAGGGTTTGTCCTTGTTTGGCAATGAAGTCCCACGGTCACGTGCTTGTCAGGTGACTGTACGATAGCGTTTGTAACACTCAAAGCTGGGGAGCTAAGAGCTACATGGGTGGCCTATTTATACTATTTAGAGTGGCACATAGACCATCAAGCCTGTCTGGGATAAATACTAATATGGCAACTGACATAGGGCAAGGGTAAAGGGTATGACTAAATAACCATGCATATCAAGGGTCTAAATGGAAGAGAAGTAATAGAATGAAAGGAAAGACTTCAGGATCAACAGATATTAAGATAGCACCTTAGCCTTGAGGCTGAGGAGATCCCATCTGGATCTCTGCCACAGATCAGATCCAAGATCAGATGTCATCTAGATTAGATTGGGAGATACCATCATCTAAGATCTATTGCTAATCCTGTGCTAACCCTTTAGTCTAGATATACTCTGAATAGAACTAACCATAGCCTAGGATTTGGCTTAATATGGCATAGGAGTCTCACAGTCACATGCTTGTCATGTGAATCTTGTGCATCTGAACTGTTCATTTGTAATAGTGAAATGCATCTCATATCAAGAAGGATAACTAAAGAAGAACAATCTCAACTCAAGAAAGAGGTGCCAAAAGAATTATGGGAATTTATCCCTGTATTTTCTCAACATGAATTGGAATGCATGCCTACTTGAAAACCCTGGGATCATGCAGTGGAGTTAAAAGAAAACTTCATACCAAAGAAGGGTCATATTATTCCACTTTCAAATAAAGAAATAAAGAAAGTACACAAATTTGTCAACAAGGAGATGAAAAAAGGTTATATTCAATCATCAAAATCTCTGCAAACTTCCCCTGTTTTCTTTATCAGCAAGAAAGATGGTAGAAAAAGAATAGTAATTGATTACAGGTGTTACAGTGTCGGTCTCTGGACGACTAGTCCTAACTCTAAACGGTCTGCCTTGAGAGGGTGCATTGGTTTCATTGTCGGATTTGGTTTGAATAGTGTGAAACGAAGTATGGGACTCAGGGTAGCAAGGCCTGAGGAGCCATCACAAGTAGGGGAAGACAGTTTATAAGATTATTGATGTACAAGGGCTCAGTGTCGGTATGAGTGATAACAAGTGATTAAGGCTGGAGAGTCTTAACCAATGAACTACCTACTATATATACTGCGTCCATATGTGCATGGACCATCCCAGGGTTATGGGAATAACTAAATAAGGAAATAGGGCATAGGGCATGCTTACTGAGAGTATGACCAATGGGCCATGCAGATAAGGTGCGTATTAAGGAAGAGGCTATGTAGAATGGAAGGGAAGGGTCTAGGGTAAGCGGAGATTAAACCATGCCCTCTACCATGAGGCCAAGGAGATCTCATCTAGAGATCTGCCACAGATTAGATCTGACCCTTATCTAGATCCAGATCCAGATTCATCGGAGATAAGATTGGGAGATGCATCTATTATCTGAAGATACTAGATCCAACCATAAGCTATGCCCAAACACAAGGGGAATATCATAAATAACAACTTAACCATATCCTAGGGTTTATCCTTGTTTGGCAATAAAGTCTCACAGTCACGTGCTTGTCATGTGACTCTTCTGTTAAGCGAATGTTACTTTGTAACACTATCCCCTCTTCAGGGGTGAGACTCCTGAATCGCCTGAGTTGTTATGCCTTTTCATATAAGGTCTTGAAAACCCATTATCGGAATACAATCTTGCTGTATGTCTAGAAATAAAAATTGCAAAGAAAAAGAAAAAACTGGCATAGGTCAAGAAACAATGCGGCTTTGAAAAATGTGAAAAAATATTCTTTTCTTGAAAGTTCCTCTTCGTCATTGAATATAATTCTTCCTAGAAGAGGGGGTTCACTATGTTCACCTATTCTCTACTATCCCCTCTTCAGATTTCTTTGTCCCAAAGAAATACGCATTGAAGTGAGCATGCAATTTTGAGAAGTCAAATACTATGTTTCAGAAAAAAAATTGACGATTTTGGAATAAATTCTTTTGCTTTCTTCAATAAATAACTGGTATGTTGCAACCAGGCTTCTAAAAAAACCAAAACAGTAGTTTAAGGACATCTCGGTCCGATCTTCCAAATCAGATAGTTTAAAGATGTTTCAGTCTGATCCTTAAAAAACTTCATTCTTGAAACTCTTTCGAATAACTTCTGATTGTTGCTTTGTTCCTGGATATAGAGAAACTCTCCACAGCTACTACATCCACATTATTTCCTGCAGGGAATAGATCAATGAACAGATGCGTTTCTTTTTGTTGTAAACTCAGCAACTTTTATATCTTCCTCGATTAAGCTTCTTGATTGAATTTCTTGTAAATGGATCCTTGTTAGATTACTAATTGTCTTTTCCATAGTCGAATACTTCTTCACTCTTTGATGCCGAAGTACAAATCCCAAACATAGCAATGCGCTGCGAATTCTTCTTCAACTTTTGTACTTGTCGATTTTCTTCCTGAAATTACTTTTTGATAAGGCAGATGTAGAACTGCTAAAATAGTTTTAAATCTTTTCGGATTCAAACTCCTTGCAATCACTTTCTACTCAGAGATAAATCTCCTTTTGTCTGGCAATGCTCATTCTAAACCTTTGACTTTCTTTACATCCACTTTTTGGATATTACCATTTCTCTTCATGTCCATGGCTGAATACTTGTCTTTTCCGAAATTACTTTAATCGAATTGTTGACTTCATCATTATCCCCTCTTCAGGGGTGACCTTCTAGTGAATAGACTTTCTTGACTTCTTCAATTGGTTACTCGATGGATTGAACCACCCAAATTTCCTGCTAGAATTCTCCTGACTTATTCTTCAACTCAATCTTGCTTTTCCGTATATGTCTGTGAAATCAAAACTCGAAATCTTCTGAAAAGTAAACCTTCAAATCTCATCCCAAATCTCCAACAAATGAATGGTTACGCCCTAGGTTGACCAGATTTGATCATTATCATTGATCTTCTTCAAATTCTTTCAAACTTCCTTCTTCACAGATCTAGACTTGCTTGTTTCTGTGTCTACTCGGTTTTTAACCCATTTGTCTGCATACTCTGAGACTTCTTTCTTTCGATTACTCCCTTTCTACTCATCAAGGCTTTTACACCTCAACTTTCGTCTGATTTCATCTACTCAACTATTTTGATAGTTTTATGTCATCTCAGACCCTTGCTGATTCCAAATACTAAGCATCTTGACTTTGATCAGAGTAAACCTTCTCATATCCTCCTAGATCTCAACAGAATGATTGGTTATACTTCAAGGTTGAACCACCTAGTCATGGTCATCGATCTTCCTTCTAGTCTTGACACTTTTCTTTGAAATACGAATTCTTCGTTTATAGACATTGCAGTCTGTTCAATCTAAAAACAAAACTTCCTAGCTTGTTCTGAGTCTTGCTTCATTGATTTACTTTAGTTTTAGAACTTTCTGGTTCACCATTTGACCTTTCATACCAATGGTTATGAGATACCATAAAACTCCTAGACGGTTTGACCTAAAAGGTTTGACGAACTCCTAAAAATGATATTTGATCTGTAGACAAAACTTCAAATGGCAACAAAGCCTAAGAATCTTGCTTATAATCTGTAACGAATAAATTTGCTTTTCTACTTTTCACCAAAGTTACTTTTGAATGCCAATTTAAACGATTGACTAAGCTTGATAACGTTTTTCAACTTGTTTCTTCCTACCAGCAGATTTCCACAGAGGTTACCGATTTTCCTGATTTTGATTTTCCTGTTTTTAAATGAATAACTCTGGTCTGTAACAATTTTGCTGTTATGATGGTTTAGCTAAATTGATTTCCTGTATTCTCGGTCTTTGGTGTATAAGGGTTATACGACACCCATAAACAAAGAGGGGAAAAAGGTAAGGGGCAGATTTAAGGATGTACCTGAGATCCATAGTGGCCTTTTATTGATATGCCCAGATCTAATGACACCTATAGGGCACTGAAGCATTTAGCAAGTTACTCAGCTTCCTAACGAACCAGCATCCACTATGTCCAAAACCTTTTAACAACATGCTTAGGTCCTAGACAGTTTAATGACATGTCAAGGTCCTAACCCCAATTTTTGATCTAAATAAAAACTCCTAATTGTTCATAGCAGTTTAGATGACTTGCTCAGGTCCGAAATAAACAGTTTAAGGACATGCCCAGGTCCAATGTCAGTGTTGGATTACGATGTATGAAGGGGTGACGATCTTCTGATTGCTATGCGGTATAGATTCTCTCTTCATCGGTGAAACTTCAAGATGTTAATGGGCTCGTAGTATAAGTAACACTCGCACCTGATCAAGTAAGGGGAAGCCTTAATCAAGTGTTATGGTGTCGGTCTCTGGACAACTAGTCCTAACCCTAAATGGTCTGCCTTGAGAGGGTGCGTTGGTTTCGTTGTCAGATTTGGTTTGAATAGTGTGAAACGAAGTATGGGACTCAGGGTAGCAAGGCCTGAGGAGCCATCACAAGTAGGGGAAGACGGTTTATAAGATTATCGATATACAAGGGCTCAGTGTCAGTATGAGTGATAACAAGTGATTAAGGCTGGGGAGCCTTAACCAACAAACTACCTACTATATATACTGCATCCATATGCACATGGACCATCCCAGGGTTATGGGAATAACTAAATAAGGAAATAGGGCATAGGGCATGCTTACTGAGAGTATGACCAATGGGCCATGCGGATAAGGTGCGTATCAAGGGAGAGGCTATGTAGAATGAAAGGGAAGGATCTAGGGTAAGTGGAGATTAAACCATGCCCTCTACCATGAGGCCGAGGAGATCCCATCTAGAGATCTGCCACAGATCAGATCTGACCCTTATCTAGATCCAGATCCAGATTCATCGGAGATAAGATTAGGAGATGCATCTATCATCTGGAGATACTAGATCCAACCATAAGCTGTGCCCAAACCCAAGGGGAATATCATAAATAACAACTTAACCATATCCTAGGGTTTATCCTTGTTTGGCAATAAAGTCTCACGGTCACGTGCTTGTCATGTGACTCTTCTGTTAAGTGAATGTTACTTTGTAACAACAGGTATCTGAATAAATATACCATTAAAAACAATTATCCTTTATTCTTGATATCAACACTAATTGATAGGTTAAATGGGGCTAATATGTTCACCACTCTAGATTTGCAGTGGGGATACAACAATATCTGCATGAAAGAAGGTGATGAATGGAAAGGGGCATTCACTATGCCAATAGGGGCTTTTGAGCCTCTGGTAATGTATTTTGGGATGTACAACTCCCCAAGTACTTTTCAAGCAATGATTAACAATATTTTCCATAATATGTGGAAACATGTGGTAATCTATATTGATAATATTATGATTTTCACAAAGAACAAGAATTGTAACCAATATCTTGAAATTGTTGCAGAAGTATTGGTTCATCTTTGTGACCATGATCTCTTCTTAAAGTCATCAAAGTGTCACTTTGCTCAGGAACAAGTGGATTATCTGGGCATGGTTATATCAAAAAAGGGGGTACAGATGTAACTTAATAAGACAAGTACAGTCCAAAAATTGGCCTATTCCAAGAACTATCAAACAAGTTCAGGCTTTTCTAGGATTAGCAAATTATTATTGAAGATTCATTCCAAACTTCACTAATATTGCAAGACCCCTTAATTCCCTTACATGAAAGGATATCAAATTCAAATGGACATTGGCATACATGGTAGCCTTTGTTTGTTTAAAAGAAATCCTCACATCTGAATCCCTTTTGTATTATTCCAACTCCTTGAAACCCAAATATTTGAAAACAGATGCCTCTAATATTGCCATTGGGGCAGTTCTGTTTTATCAGCAAGAAGATGGATTATGGCAACCTGCAGCATATATCTCTCATTCCTTGAATACTGCAGAATTAAATTACCCCATTTATAACAAGGAACTTTTGACAGTCATTCACACTCTTTGTGATTTGTGACACTATTTAATTGGAAGAGACTTCTTTGAGATCTGGACAGATTACAAAAATCTGAAGTATTGGAAAAAACCTCAAGATTTATCACTGTGACAAGCTAGATGGCAAGCCACTTTAGCAGAATTTAATTTTAAAATGTGTTACAAGCTGGATTCAATTAATGGGAGAGCAGATGCTCTTTCCAGAAGACAAGACCATTTTGAAAATAAACCAGAACTGAATAAACAAATTGTCATGCTTCCTCCTTATATTTTTCAATGTGTAGTTTTCCTTTCTTCTTCTTTCTTTTCTAGGGTACAACAATCATCAGTGGACTTACACCTTTCTCTCCACTGGTATTATAGTTTAGAAAACAAGGTTTATTTAAACAAAAGAAAACAAATATTTATTCCAGAAGATCTATGAATAGAAGCTTTTAATTTGTTTCACTCTTCTCCATTGGGTGGTTATGCAGGTCAAAATCATACCAAGTAACTTTTATCTCAATATTATTATTGGCCAGGTCTCAATGAAGATGTTGCATCTTTTGTTTCATATTGTTCTACATGTGCCACATCCAAGGAATCTAAAGCTATTATTCCAATTTGTCCTTTTTCTATGGCTTTAGCTCCATGGGAAGATATTTCAGTTGATTTTATTACTGGACTTCCAACATCAAAAGGATTTGATGCTATCATGGTGATAGTTGATCAGTTTTCAAAAGAAGTTGTTTTTATTCCATGCCTTTCTTCTCTTTCTTTCCTTTATGTTGCAGAATTATTTAGAGATCATGTCTGGTCTAGACATGGACTTCCTTCTTCTATTGTTTCAGATTGCAGCCCTTAATTTGTCTTGAAATTCATGAAGCAGCTCAATGAGATTCTTCAGATCTAGCAAAAGATCTCTACAGCTTATCATCCCAGAACAGATGGACAAACAAAGCAGATTAATTGGGAACTAGAACAATATTTGCATAATTTTATTGCAAAATGACAGGAATCTTGGGCAGATTGGTTGAAAATCACAGAATATCATTATAACAACTTGTATTCCACCTCAACCCAGATATCTCCTTTTGAAATAACAAAAACCTATCATCCATGTCTGGGTTTCAAAGCTCCTACTGCAGTTAATCCATCTTCTCATTTCCTGTAAGATATGTCAAAATCTTTCAAGGAAGTTAAGGAAGCATTGGAAAAAACAAAGACTAGAATGGAAAAACAGAATAAAAAAGATCTTCCTCAGTACCAGAAAGGTCAACAAGTTTTGTTATTGACAAAGAACCTTATGCTTCCATGTCCTTCCAAGAAATTGTCCAAAAAGTGGATTGGTTCATTTATAGTGTTGAAAGTTATTCCTTATGCAGTTCATCTAAAACTGCCTTTCACAATGTGCATTCATCCCACAGTTAATATCTTGCATATCAAACTATATCTGCCATTGCTTTGAGGGCAAGACATTCTTACTCCTGACTCTATTATTATTACTAAAGAAGGCCATGAAAAATACAAGGTCGATTATATCATTGACTCTTGTATTAAAGGTGGAAAATTGGAATACCTGGTATACTGGATGGGTTATGGAGAACATGATTGTACCTGGCAAACAAAGGATGATTTAACCAATTCTTCTGATCTTATTAAAGAATTCCACAAGCTTTATTCATTTGCATCTTGATATCTTTTTGCCATGGATCTAGCTTCTTTTCATGCTCTGTTCAAACCATATGAAAACCTCACTGAAGCTGTATCATTAGCTGTGTCTTGTCTGGAATCCAAGACCTAAAAAGGGGGTAGTGTTATAGTTCACTTTTTCAATTTTTGATCATGTGACTTTATCTTATCTTTCCATGTGGTTATCTAATCTTTTATCTTATCAGGTCATGTGATGGGTCACATGACTGGTACAGACCCAGGGCATAGGGTTAGCCTCATGTCTTACACCTGTTATTCATTTCTGTTGTTCTTTCATTTTAGAAGCACTGCTTCCTTTCAGCCATTGGCTATTCTCACAGTTACTTCTCTTCTTTTGATGGTGCCTCAAGGTCCATGGGAATTCTCCCATTAGGGTCTTGGTCTGTGCACTGTTTTGTACCATATAAATACTGTAGCTCTAGCATGTCTCAAGCCTCAGTCTTGAGCATTTGTATTCTTTGATCAAGTGGCCTTACTAGGGCTCCTATATACTCTTTTGCTTTATTCTCATCACACTGACATCAACATTGACAAGCCCTTGATTAGGGTTAGCTCATCATTGCAGCACACTGACATTGCCAGATATAATAATACTCAGCTAGTTTTCTTTTAAGAAGAAACCATAAATACTCTATGGGATTAAGGTCTGGAGACTGAGCTGGCCATATTATAGTCTCAAATTCATGGACAGCAAACCACTCCTTGGTCCTTCTGCTAGTGTGCTTGAAATTATTATCTTGTTAAAAAATAATATCATCTGAATTTAATCCATAGTATTAAAGAGTTTGTTGCAACTTATTCTTTAGAATCTGTGTATAAAGTTCAGCATTCATTTTATCATCAATCTTGCAAGCCATTTCAATCCCTTCCAAGGTCATATACTCCCATATTATCAAGAATTCTTCTCTAAACTTAATTATTCTTTGCACTAGTCTATTACTTAATTTCTTTTCTGTCTTTTTTCATGCCCATCTCTTGTCAACTGAACCAATGTGATTGATTTTGGTCTTATCTGATCATATAACTCACTTCCAATCCTCCATAGTCCAATACTAATGGCTTAAAGCAAAGTTCATTCTAGCTTTTTTATGATACTTGAAGAGAAAAGAACATTTTTTTCTTTATCATAGCCTTCATGCCAGCTTTTCTAAGATGATGTCAGATAGTCTAAGATGATGTCAGATAGTCTAAGAGGAAATGGACTGGTTCTTGATGTTCTGAAGAGTTTTGGTAATCTGAACAGCATTTTTCACTTTACTAGTATCAATAAAACAAATAGTATATTGTATATTGTTACAATTTCTCTTTTTCTTTTCTTTTCCTTTATCTCATATCTTAGCTTCTGCTCTTTGCATACCATAGGTGCTTTCTTGTTCATGTTTCACATTAGATTTCACTCTTCTTGCACCCTAGCCCAGCCTAGGCCACTCTTTTGTTGCATCTTTTGCCCAGGTACTCTATCTCTTAATCAGCTGACTCATAATCATTCTATTACTTTCCATCTATTTCTATATGGATAACTTACTCATCATTCATCAGCATGATTACCTGATTATCTCTGCTCCAACTCTATTCATTGTACTATAAAGTAGTGTACTTCTAGTCCCTTTTCTCTTTATGCTACTTTTACCTTGTAATTCCTCACATATCCCTAGTTCTTGTACCTAGTACTTGGAATCCACTCTTGATCTGTCCTGGCAGTCTCCAGTTTAAAGCATTAGTTATTCTAGCATCCAACTTTGGCACAACCCTGCCCAGCAAGATCTATGCTAGTCTCTACCTGGGCCTAATGTAACAAAAAAAGTAGTGTATTCTACTTGCAGCTGCCTTCACTGCAGACTGCTCCCACCATTCCTCCCAAGCAACCTTTGCTGTTCAACTCTCTTTGGGGAGAATCCAGAGCCTTAACCTCAGACCCTCTTGAGTCTACTTTAGAGCCTGAGAATCCCTTTCCTTCAGAATGTCCTTCCATGCCTGAAGACACACTTTTGAATATCTTCATCCCCTTTAAGTGTTATGAACTGACACTATTTAGATAGGAGTTACTTTTATCTTTACTCTACACTAGCTTTCTTTCTCTATTTAAATCTGCTTTAGACCCTTTCTTATGCTCTATGTCTTTGTTTAGCTAGTTCATGTATGTCTCATGGCATGGTTAGCTAATAGTATATAAGGGCAAGGGCCTAAACTAAATTCTCCAGTTTAGAGCACTTGTTTTATGATTGCTCTTTTTCTGTGTGGGCACTTTTCAAGGCTGCCTTTTTCTTTTGGGGTTTGAGTTCCTAACACTAAGGAAGAAGCTACTGAAAATTGTGATCTTGCACACAAACTCTCTACTTCTTTACAAATTCCTCATGTTCTAACTCCTCCCACTCTCACTCCCATCCAATACCAACCCATGTTTGCCCATTCCAGATCCTTATTAATCATATCTATGATGTCAGAATCATTGTCCTTCTTTACCAAGCCTATGGAACTTCACCTCAATACTCCTGACCACTTCAAAGGTGACAGATCTAAGGCTGAGACTTGGCTGGATACAGTCCAGTTTTATCTCTTTATTAACAGCATGGTCTATGACTCCAATGAGAAGAAGATTGCTTATGCCCTTTTGTTTATGACCAAGGGCCCTGCCCAATCCTGGGCTGTCATGTACCAAAAGCAATGCATTTTGGATACCACCATTACCATGGGAAAGTTTTCCCATTTCATCTCTGTGTTCCTGAAAGCCTTCCAGCAACAGGATACTGTAAACACTGCCATTCACTGGTTGATGAATACACAGATGAAGCCAGGGAAGAAGGGAAAATGGACCCCTTCCTTAGCTAAGTACACTGCAGAGTTCCAGAATCATGTGGTTATCACTAAGATTTCTGATCATAACATTTTTATTAGCTACTATAAAACTGAGCTTGCCCTCTACCTTGCTCATCACATCCATAACCTGGATACAATCCCCATGACAATCACTGAGTGATATTCTAAAGCCACTTACTTCCATGAAACCATGGAATATACCTACTTCATGGAACAATGACAAAAGAATCCTTGCATATTTGCTTGGACAACCATCACCTTGACTAAATTATCCAAACCAGAGAAAGATCCAAATGCAATGGATGTAGATGCTGTAAAATGTGGCCAAATAACTAATGCAGTACAAGCACACTGCATTAAAAATAAGCTTTGTTTCAGATGCCAGAAACCTGGCCACTCCATGACCAATTGTACTGCTTTCCCCACTTCTTCCACCACCACCTCCACTCCCACCAAGAACACTCCCTGCATCAAGATGGTCTCTGCCAAAGAACCAATGACAAAGATCAAGGAGGTTAGTAATGAAAAATCTGATAATGGGGTGGCAAGAGTAGAATAAAAGAAAGAAAAGGTGAAGAAGAT
>JBBPKN010001927.1:0-11082 GCA_038089275.1 Pulveroboletus cf. rosaemariae
GTATGATGCCCCCTCGCATCTTCTTCTCACCCGCAGTCGCCTGCACGCCCCCGTCACCACACACATATTCCCCCCCCCCCCCCAGCCAACTAACCGATCCGGGGGGTTCCATTCGCACGGCGACTGAACGACACACCCTCAACCCTGGTCCCGTTCCTGTGTGTGTCTATTGCGATCCCAGCGCCATCCATTTTCACATGCAGTGTCGTGATCACGGGACCTCCCAGTGGCTGCCTCGAGGACGCGAAATGACCGCGCGACTTGTGCTCCATCAGCCTCTCTCTCCCTGGAACTTGCCGTGGGGCTTCTTCCTTCCCCAGGCGCACACCGACATCCCCTCCCCCGCTCCTGCGACGCTCCATGCCACCCTCCCCAGCAAAACGTCGCCTTCCGTCGCAGCAACTCGGCACCCCAGGTCACACCGCATGCCCACTCGACACATGCACAGCCGTCAACAGCACAGCTTCAAGCACCCGAATTTGACGTACATTTTAAATATAGGTGCAGGCTTCGAAACGGCTCGTGGGCTGACTCCATTTCTAAAAGAAAGAATGACCCCCCCAGAAGTGCTTCTCTAACCTTTGCTGGCGACTCGCTCCCAAGATTGTCAGCCAGTCGCGAGTGTACGTTGCCTCGTGTTCTCAATTTCTGCTCCACAATCAACGCTTATGTCCGCACGTCGCCACCCAACGTGACGTGTCGATCTTGCTCTCTGGACGGCTCACCGGCACACCATGATTACATGTCCATGGCCACACTACGGCGTGGCCACCATCAAATCGAGGCGTCTCTGGGATACTCCACATGGTCACGTGGCGCAGGATTCGGAACGCCTCGTCCGAAAACGAGGCCTAAACGGTGGCGTAGCCCAGCTCTTGGGATGCTGGCCTGACAAATGAACGGAAGGATCCCCACGGGCAGCCCAACGCCGTTGGGAGCCCTGGGCAGAGGAACGCCGCGTGCACGTTGCCACACTAACGCAGCAACATAGGAGTTCGACGGTAGGTGCGGGCTATTGCTCCACAGCTCGCCTTGAGGTATCAACGAGGAGTATGTCTCCCTTTCATTGTCGCACGTGTGCCTCCAACCAGGCACCAATAAATCATATCCATTCCAAGGACCATGGACCGGTCAACAGGGGCTTTCAATATCGCGTCCGAAATGGGGGGCCAATGGGGGCGTTGCGATATGATTGCAGCGATATGGCTATTCTAGAGACGCCCCAACTTGTAATCTCGTACTGTTCCTGGAGACGGGACCCTGCGGGGTGGCTGATAAATGAAACCCCAATCGGCGCAACCGTCGTGCGAGCTACCGATCAGAGTAAGCATCTCAAACTCGGTCTCGCCATCGCCCCATTGTGCAGAGCATCGTTCGACCCCTTGATTCGGGTACCAGTTACCGTTCACGTCGTAAATTGGGCCACTTCAGAGAAGTACGCACAGGCCACTGTGGAGCGAGTATGACGAGTGCCTTCATTGCCGGTTCCAATGCCACCATGACCCATCATCTCCGCGACCAATGATCTGCCAAGTAGCACATGCGGTGGGTCGTTGCACCGCGGATCCCTGATCCACGTATCGAACGCGAAGTGCAAAGAACACTGCTTTCGGGGTCTAGCCCATAAAGAAGTCGAGCAGCCGATCAACGTCTTCTCACCCTGAATCTTGAATTAGCCTCCGTGGAAGGACAGAGAGAGAGAGAGAGAGAGAAGTGACACTTGTCCGCCGCGTGACGTCCAAACGATACCTGTCTGGGGGGGCCGTTTGCATACATATTTCATTCCCGTTTGCACACCTGTTGTGGTCGACACGGTGAGAAGGTGTAGCGTCATCGACGGTAGGACACATGACCGGTAACGTTGGCCTGACCTTCTCCTGGCGTAATATGTCCAGTCACCCCATTCAATCAAAGGGCGAGCGAGACCTTCGAGTAGACCACCTTCTCGTTCTAAAAACGTCACCGTGTGCACACACGTACAAAAAAAACCCTGTGAGGTCTGGAGATCGCGGCGAACGTACCCACCGAGTCTTCAACTCGGGACGCGTCTAGAGGCGAAGCTACTAAGTGGGAGATAGAGAGGGAGCGACCCTGAGGCATAAGGTAACTCGCGGGGGGGTGTCGTCGTCTCCGTTTTGGCTAATCAGGGGCCGTATCGATCCCATGAACAGTCTTTTTCCCAAGATTGGGCTCTTACTCCACAGATTCCGATTTGGAATCCGCCATTCTGGGCTCTGAAGATCGGGGGCTGGTCCCCCCGTCCAGAACAGGCGTCTACGATGCCCACGTCCAGCCAAACGTCTTTGGCGCGACGTACTCGAGCGCACGGAGCTAGTCCAAACGGTCATGACACTAGCAAACGCATGAAGCAACATGGTTTGGCTGCGCGCATCGTGAGCCGACACCGCTTGCACGACGAGAGCGTCCACGGCATCCATTCGGGCAATACGGTCTCGCTCGACCGACATGATGGTCGTGGTCGTGGTCGTGGGGTTGGGTTTTGTGGGAGGTGTCGGCGAGCACACGACGTCGCGTTTTCCTGGGGTCGTACTGTCCGGGACGCCTTCTCCCACGCCGTACGACGACACTATCGTCCGATTTGTCCGCCCGTTGGGTGTGCAGTCCGACTCCTCTCGAAGATGGCACCGTGGGTCGAAAATTTCCAGGTCCTCGGCTCGGTTGCCGTCCGCACCTGTCTATGTCGTCCACCCGCACCTCGCCCCTCGTCGACGCACAGCGATAGCGTATGAAAGAGGTACTGCACTTGAAGTGAAGGAAGCGAGAAGCGATAGGGAGATCGGTCGAGACACGGGGAAATGGGAGCGACAGGCGGAACGCGAGACGGTCGCTTTAGTTTTCCACATGTAAGCTAGCAGTCGAGACGTTGGACGTCGTCAACCACACGTGACCAACCCCAGGGGGACGAGGTGACACAGGTGGTCTATAAACACAGTACCAATGCGAGCTCTCTCGTGAATTCGCACCAGGGCTTTAAATTCTATAGATCGACACAGGATCCTATACAATCTTATATACAACCGACACGGTTGGTAGCAGACGTCTTCGAGGCTATCACCTCGGGCAATAAGCCACACAGCGGAAAACAGAGGAAGAGCAGGCGAACGAACGAAGCGAACGGGGTAAGCAGGGGGAAAAAAAGCAATGGTCGACGACAAGTGATGAAACAAAAAAGATAACATATACATGACGCATGCACAAGATGGATGAATACTTCTCTCTATTGCCCCCTTACACCCCATCCGAAATAATACTCCCGATGCTCAACACGCTCTTCTTTCCTGGCACGATTCCGCGTCCAGGGTCCTGTTCAAATGGTGCCCGAGAGAGTTGTATCACGGGATATCCCCCGTTGATAGAGACGGGTGGCAAGGCAGGCGAGGACGGCGATGACGATGAACCAGCGCTCCCGCCACCCCCAATACCACTACCGGGCGCATGTCTTAACGGTGCGAGGTGGATCATTTCTTGTTGTCCGTGCCCATGTGCGTGCCCTCCGCCGTTGGGCCCCCATCCAGGTGCCGGTTGTGCACCGCTGGCATACGATGGACAGCCTGATCCAGCGTAACGTGCCGCAGGAGTCGACAAGTTCGGTCCTGGCGAAATTACCCGGCTAGAATGTCCATGGCCCTGGGTATAATAGTCACCCGACGAAGTCGATCCCTGTCCCTGTACACCGTACTCATACGGCGATCCGCTACTCCCCGAGGATGCATAAGATGCAGCATGTGTCAATGGTGGCGGTGGTGCTACTTGTGGTGGTGGTGCTGGCGCTTGACCTGACGGTCCACCAGGATAGTAAGCATGTGACTGTGGATGAGGCGAGGAGGACGATGGAGGAGTATCATAATATCCGCCACTCCCGCCCGTTCCAGATCCGTCGGAGTTGGCATTGGGATTCACGTTGGGGTTCGTGTTCGCACCAACATCATACCGCCCGTACGATCCAGGGTAGGCCGATCCAGGGTACTGAGGCCGAGTCGGAGAGGGATATTGCCCCTGTTGTGGATGATGAGGTGTTGAGTGAGGCTGAGGGTGCGAGCTTGTCGAAGACGCATGCGTATAACTCGTCGAGGTCTGCTGTGAATGGGCGTACCCACCGTGGTGATGGTGTTGTTGTTGTCCATCCTGGTACGCTTGTGCACTCTCGTACGGCGCATTGAACGAACCACGAGGTGGGTGCCCGTGCACCTCGGTCTGAGCCTGAGCATGCGGATGAGCATTGTATGTCGCTCGAGAGGGTGTCTGAGAAGACTCGTGTCCTGTCCGCAGATCATACGATCCACGCGGGTGGTGCTGAGGAGGGTGCTCAAATCCCGTCCTCCCACCCGCCCCGCCTTCATACCCACTTCTTGTACCACCGGCGTCATAAGCCCCCCTACCACTTCCACCACTGGCACCTTCATATGTTGTGCCATTGCCACCCCCGAGGGGACGTTGTGGTTCGTACGACGAGGTACCTCGGACACTCGCCGGCTCATAGTCATAATTGAGTCGATCGTACATCCCACTCACGCCCGACGACGCCGAGGATGACGACAACGCCTGTGGACCTGCTCTTCGTGTTATCGCTCCCGCACTCGCCCCGGTAGCAGATCCAGAGCTCGAGCTAGGTGGATCGCCACCAGCAGACAAGAGCTGGTTGCCTACACCAACACCAACACCAACATTGCCACCCATCGTTTGGTGTGCATGTGTGTGTGGATGGGCGTGGGAATGTGGAAGAGTATTGGTCGCCGAGAGCTCGATGCCGCCTGGTGTGGCGCTCGCCACACCCAACATTGGATCCAATGTCGAGGATGTCGGCCACGCAGGCAATCCTGCCAAAGCAATTGACGATGACCCCGGATTGTTGTTCCCCGACACTGGTGTATGCACTGACATTCCATCGCTGCTGGAAGTAGACCCTGATACGAGGTGGAGCGGACCTGTCAATGTTCCGTGTCGTGCGCGTTTAACGACAGTCGAACCGGAGCTGGAAGTAGCGCTATTAGGAGTAGATTGGGACGAAAGCGGTGGATGTGGTTGTTGTGTATGTGCGTCGTCCTCTGTCTGGTCTTGTTCCAGTTTACGAGCCTCACCAGCGATGAGTAGACCACCATCGGACGGTGGGGCAAGCGCTGCGATGGGGCGTTTGCGCACGCGAATGTCTTTTCGAATACGGATTTTGATCCCTTGATCAGCAAGTGAGCAAGAGAGAGGTGTAGATTCTGTGTTTTTAATCGGAGAAGGAGGGGTGGAGGGAGCGAGTCCCATCGGAGGCGAAATAGAGGAATGATCCGAAAACGGACATGAATAAGAGAACAAGACGAGGACAAAGTCAAGGTAGGTCAGATAAGACAAAGCCATTACGCTAGACGTAACCAACCTTCCATGCCCGGGAACTTTTTTGCAGTGTAGACGTAAAACGCAGCCGAGTAAATGGATTTGCAATGACGAACGGCGTTGCTGCGCGGGTATATGAAAGATGGGAGATTGCAAAGGGGAGGAGAGGGTACATACCCGACGACTTCAAAAAGGCTGAGTTTGAGGCGGTAGCTACCCTCGGTGCGTACGCTGAGATCTGGAAATACAAAAAAGCCAGCGTCTTCATTGCGATTTTCGGTATCCTTTAGATGGTATAGGGAAGAAACGACTGAGCCGGTGGTACATCGTGTTTTGCCGTCCTGTGTCGTGGAGGACTAGATGAAAAAGAGCAAGTGAGGGAAGAGGGGAGGGGCGGACCTTGAGCCAATGTAATTCGGCATCGTCGTCCGGTTTAGCGAGACTAGCAAACATGAAATAGTAGGGGTTCTGGAGGAAGCTATTGGCGTAGTTTGGATCGGCGTCTTCAGCGTCTGGATTTGTGGGTGGTTGGCGGGTATGTGGATCGATGACACGAAGCTGAATGATGGGTGGAGGGTCAATGGGACGACGGTCAGCTGGCAGCGTGCATGAGAGGGATGGACCTGCGGAACAAGGGAGAGGCTTACCACCGACACCACACATGCGGGCCTGCTTGGGCTCCTGCCTGACGGTAAGTTCGTATTCTCTACGGCAATCGAGAAAGAGTATCAGAAGAGAAAAGAATAGGGAAAGGGGGGGGATATCAGATAGGTGGATATGAGAGAAAAGGTGTCATGTTGCGGTAAGTGCGGTGTCAGAAGATGAGAGGCGCGGGGACGTACAGCCTGTCCCTCTCATATAATGAGCGGTCTCGTTCGTACGGGTATGCGGTTGGAACGGTACCATAGTTTGAGTTGACGTCCATCAATGAGACGGGGCTGATCGATTGCCAGCTGGTGGTGTTGAGCCTTCTTCTCTGCTCCCTCTCGCTCCCACACACTGTCATGACCACGTGACGCTCCTCCCTCCAGACTAATGTACACTCGCACGCGTGGACTGCCGGCACAGGTGTCCCTTGTCCTCCTCGTTCTCCCGAGAACCCGAGACGGACGACGACCGTTTTGATTACTTACCCGTTCTCGTGTTTTAGATATCTCGGGTCCATCGGATGGTCGCCACCTCGTTGGTATTGATCCGCGTGTCCCTTCACCACAGCCTTTGACGGGTGAGGTGGCGGTCCGACTTTCCATTCACCTTGAATCAGTTCCCTGTCCACCTCGTTGACATGCACAACAGGTCGGGTCATCTTACCCGCAAGGAACGCTGCACGCCTCGCGTTTCAGTGTTGCCCCAGAGGGGGCCGTCCCTGTTGATGGTGGTGGTCACAGCATAGGGGATGAACGGAGAGCATCCGAATTGGTATCTGTCTGGGCCTACCTTGTTCGGGTCGTTCATTGTACGAGTTTGCGCACTCCGTCACTGGAGGCGTCCCTACAAGACAGAACGAGTGGACGACGATACAGTTCCTGTCTCGTCCTCAGGCTTGGGAGCAAGCAGGAGCGATCCGCATCGGTCTCTGCCTACCATTTTATTGCCGATGAGGACGCCATTGCTGACGATCTTGCCTGCACAGTGCAACGCGTCTGGATCGTGAAGCATACGGATGCCCAAGTCCAACGGCTAGACGTACGATCGTCGAGGTCACCTCATCACTGCGATCGCCGTACACCTTCGCGTAGGTTCCATCACTGTCGTTCCTTGCGGGTCGCATGTGTAGTGTTAGTATTGAACGTCGTGCGTATCGTCTGCGTCTGCTTCCTTTCATCTCCTATATAGGTCATAATTCTGCTGCTGAAAACTCCGCGGTCATGAGATGTTTGACGACGTGCGTTGCATATATCGGGTTGACCCAACGCCCACCCATATATCAGAGTCATCCGAGTTCATATCAGGATCCAAGAAACGAGTCAAGTCAACGGACACTCGAAGCGAGCAAAAACAAAACAACAGTGAGGGGGGTAGGTTACTGTCACATCCACTATAACGGCCCACCCACTCCTCTCCAGATCGCATCCGCACACTCCAACGATTCGAGCCATTCCGCCGCATGGTATTTAGCCCTTCGATATGGCCACTGTTCCACCTCCAACGGTCCATTTCCCCCGAATTTTGTCACCGTCCAGACATTGTCATCGATACGAACCACACGAACATTTGGGAACCCATGCTCGACGACGCTCAAAACAGAACGAATCATAATGTTGGTGATACCGATATAGCGCAACAGGGGAGGCATGCCCGTGCGAAGTTGCTGTGTGCACGACAGTAGATCAGACGAGATGAAAAAGGGCAAGGCTTAATGCTAGAAGACGCACGTTCATGAACACCATCATGTCCTCTGCAACAATAGGCAACAGATCGAGCGTCAAAGCGCGTACGGTCCGTGGGACCAACCACCCTGCCAACGCAGGTGATAGATCCTTCGGATACGTAATGGACAAACTTCTCAAGTTAGACAGCGCTGGAAGTACGCCCCACGCCGAGGCGTCGAACCCGATGCGATGGGCATCCGTCGGTGGGATGAGAAGGTGATAGGTTCGTAGCTGCGTTCGTTCGCGAAGGAATTCGGAAATAGCGGGACAGAGCTCACGATCCGCAATGTGTCGATTGAGATTGGTAATCGTGAGTGAGAAGTGGCGGAGGAACGGAAGGGCGGTACGGTACTGTCGGATCAGTGACGAGGGGGCGCATTCAAGTGTCCCCGAGAGCATCAATGACTCCAGTTGATGGCCATTTGCGAGGATCTCCGAGAATGCTTGCGTGTCTGTTGAAAAACAGCCGTTAAATTCGATTTGGGTGAGGTGACGAACAGAAATGGCTTTTGAGGGAAAGTGCCAGCGGGGATTATTGATAGACAGTGAACGAAGTGTATCACGGCTCTGAGCCAAAAAACTGTGAACAGAGGAACTGCCTTCGCCATCCGAGCAAATCGCAAAGTGTGTGAGGTGCTTGAAGACGGGCACTTCAATGTCAGCAACATGATCTACAACTCTAAGGTGCGATTCAATCAAACGAATAAGCAAACGATGGAGGAACATACACGAGAGATAGCCGTTGTAACCGTGGGTTATACGCATGCACGGTCTGCAATATACGTGCAATCAACTCTTTATTGCCAGAGCAGTGTACCTTGCGAAGGCTCAACAATTTTGGAAGCGCGTTCATGAGCATGCCTAGGATGGAATTCGACCAAATCTAGCACACACGCAAGGCATGATCGTACCGACTTGGAACGCCAATGGCTGCGTGACATCGTAGGCAATGGCAAAAATACTCAGACTCCTGACTTGACCAGCGAAATGGGGATCGACTAGTATCCGGGTGAGGATGTCCGCACTTCGCCGGTAATGCCATGCATCGAGGTCTTGATCGGCACTTTCTCCACATGCATGTCGAGATCGAATATCTGCCCCACTAGGTTCCATGGCAGCAGTGAGATGGAGATCAATCTCCCGAAAGAGCAACTGGCTGGCGATGCGCGAAAGTGCGTTTGGGACGAGGAGCAGTGACTTGAGGTCCCGTCTAGGTAGGAAAAGAGCAATCTCTCGCCACACTTCTGGCGAAAAGCGAGGTGGGCAATCAGGCTCTCTGAGAAGCTATGTCGATCGTGAACAACTGTCTTTCCCGTTGGCTATGGTACGCACCATCTCAGGGCGGAGATGTTGTGATTGAATGATCGACTTGACGTCTTGGTTTTCGGGATCTACCGTCAACACGAAATGAAGATCTGCCGACGTATTTCAGATGTCGTCGAGACTAGGTGAACATATGCGATTATAGCACCTTGCTGGCCGGACGTTCGATATCCGGCAGCGAGCCTCCCTTTGGCGCGCAGCAAAAGCGCGCGTGCGACATTAGCGGGGGGCAAGTTAGGAACCTGCAAGAGCGACTGGACAGCATTTTCCATGATAGTACGACAACTTGTTCAACGGGTGAGGAAATGTCCTGGTGAAAAATAGTTTTCCCCCAACCTACCCCTGGGAGGGCAAATGCTGCAGTGCATGCAAGAGCACGTCGGCTTTTTGGCTGTCGTCCAAGTTAGCGATGACATCGCGAATGCTCGCATCCAGGATGCGCGGATTAAACAAACTCATTGCAATGAAACCCGGGGCGAGGAAATGCAGGAGGAAGAGGAACGGGTGGTACGAAATAGTTAAGGGCCACAATGCGGGCGACGGACCGACCATTTCCAACTTCGCGACCGCTACCAGTTTCTCAGGCATTCTCATCGCAAGGCAATAGCGTACCTGGAATACGTTTACGAAGGAAGACGCGGGCATCACAATACCTCGCGTTCTGTCGCGACGCAACGTATTTATCTCACATTACTTCGCGAAATAATATTTTGAGAGAAAGTTGTACCTTGTTGGAAAGCGGCGCGAAAATAAGTACGTGGATCATTCGTAGTACATGCTCGAAGCTAACCTCCATGATGGTCTATACTCGGAGCTGAGGATATGAGCATGTACATGGATTCCGTCACCCAAACATTTCTTGTTTATCCACCCTCGCCATGTGGACTCGTCAACGGCATGTCTGTCATACTGTCCTCGATGCCTGTCGTCATACTCTCAGGGGCTGTCTCATGCTATTCTTCTGCAAGCGAGGGGGACAGGCACCGGTCCAACACCATTCATCAGTCGCCGCAGAAATTGGGGGCCGCCGTGGTCCTGAAGCTACAGGCGGCTTCCATCGAGACAGCAACGGTAGCGAATGATGGTCGACGATCAAACACCACATTTACAGCCGCACTGATAGTATATATGTCGTGTGGTGGTCGGAGGCCGATCCGGTTCTTGGGATTGACCTCACCGCGAACGTAAGTGGTTGGATTGCTCTGATACTCGGTCCGATTGTACCCTGTACACCTCTAGCCCTAGGTGCAGTGCATCTAGCCCTCCACTGGTCACATAACGATGAACATGGCCTTACACTTTCGCCTTGTTTTTTGGTTCAACAGTCTCGTGTCGCAGCGTCAGCCAATGATCTGCGAGTTTCTCTTTCCCTCCTCCATTCTCACCGTCTAGCTAACCGAAGGGCGCTTGTCATTGTTCTCGAGACAAAAATTCATATCCAACATGCACGGGCGGAGGGTGCATCAGAGTAGAGCGTGGACGAAGCAACGACCAATCCTCATCCTCCCACCACCTCTTCCGGACAGATCGTTCCTATCATTATCATCATTCGTAAAGCATATCAACGGACGACAAGAAAGGATGTAACTGAACGAGGTGCTGTAAAGCTCGAGACATTGGCGATGCTTCGTTCTGTGGTATGCAAAGTAGGCGTCTAGGTCGGAGTGAAGCGCGAGGGGGTCCGAGTCTCAATAGCCCATGAAGGAGATGTTCAGGGCCATTGAGGGACAAGGGAGTCTGGCATCGGTCATAGTGGGATGTGGTTCGGGATGAGCTGCGCTCAACGTCCTGGGTAGAGCTCGGAGGGAAGACTTGGAGCACGGTGCAGTAAAATATGGGTGACATGAAATAGACGGTTTTGATATCCCAGTGAAAACTCGTTATGAGGTGTCATCAGAGGTTATGATGAGAAATTATGTGGAATGCAATTCAACTGTGTCTACAGTTGACTTTCTTCTAACCCAGACTCCATACCCTTGCTTTTTTCTGACTCCCAAATTAGTTCACAGGCATTTCACAATCATAACTCAAATATAGACTTAAA
>JBBPKN010001928.1:0-11057 GCA_038089275.1 Pulveroboletus cf. rosaemariae
AGAGAAAAATGAAGAAGAAAAATAAATTGTTATGGTGTTGATCTCTGAACAACCTGTCCTAACCCTAAACAGTCTGCCTTGAGAGGGTGCATCAGTTTTGTTGTCAGATTTGGTTGGAATAGAGTGAAGAGTGGTATAATGAACTTAGGGTAGCAAGGCCTGAGGAGCCATCACAATGTTAGGAGGGAGAATGCCTGTATTGACAAGGCACTAGATAATGTACAAGATAACAAAGTGGTTAAGGCTGGGGAGCCAAAACCAAGGAACTACTAAGCTATTTATACTAAGTCCAGATATGCACAGATCACCTCCATGGCATAGGGAAATACTAAATAGAGAAATAGGGCATAGGGCATGCTTACTGAGAATATGACCAATGGGCCATGCAGATAAGGTGTGTAGAATGGAGAGGCTGTGTGAAATGGAAGGGAAAGGTTCAGAGTAGGTGGAGATTAGACCATGCCCTTAACCATGAGGTCAAGGAGATCCCATCTAGAGATCTGCCATGATCAGATCTAACCCTCATCTAGATTGAGATCCAGATTCATTGGAGATAAGATCAGGAGATGTACCTATCATCTGAGATGCTAGATCCAACTCTATAAGCTGTGTCTAAACCCAAGGGAAAACTCTGAATAACAACTCAACCATATCCTAGGGTTTATCTTGTTTTGGCAAGGATGTCTCATGGTCACATGCTTGTCATGTGACTCTTCTGCTAGCAAATGTTACATTCATAACAGAAATAATACATTGAAAAATATAAGGGGAAAGCATAATAATTTGTTTGTTCAGTTCTGGTTTATTGTTGAAATGGTCCTGTCTGTGGAAAAGAGCATCTGCTCTTTCATTAGATAAACCTGGTTTGTAACACATCTGAAAATTGAATTCTGCCAATATGGCTTGGCATCTGACCTAGTGCAGTGTAAGGTCTTGTGGTTTCTTCCAATACTCCAGATTTTTGTGATCTGTCCAGATCTCAAAGGAGTCTTATTCTATTAAATAATGTCTTCAGTCACAAAGAGCACAAATCACTGCAAATAACTCTTTGTTATAAATAGGATAGTTTAATTTAGCAGCATCCAAAGAGTGAGAAATATATGCTGCTGGTTACCAAAGACCATCTTCTTGTTGGTACAATAATACTGCTCCTATAGTGACATTAGAGGCATCTGTTTTGAGATGAATGGATTTTGAGGAATCAGGATAACACAAAAGGGGTTTGAAAGTAAGAATTTCTTTAAGATGAGCAAAGGCTGCCATGCAAGCTGATGTCCATTTGAATTTGACATTCTTTCATGTAAGGGAATTGAGAGGGTGAGTAATATTGGCAAAGTTTGGCACAAATCTTCTATAATAATTTGCAAGACCTAGGAAAGCCTGCACTTGTTTGACTGTTTTAGGGATTGGCCAATTGTGAACAGCACTAGTCTTGTTAAGTTGCATCTGTACCCCCTTTTTAGATACAACCATGCCCAATTAATTCACTTGTTCTTGAGCAAAATGACAAATTGATGGCTTGAGGAAAAGGTCATGGTTATAAAAACAATCTAATACTTTAGCAACAATTTCAAGATGTTGATTACAGTTCTTGTTATTGGTAAAGATCATAATATTATCTATATAAATAACCACATGTTCCCACATGTTGTGAAAAATGTCATTAACCATCATCTGAAATGTGCTAGGTGAGTTGCATATTTCAAAATACATTACCAAAGATTCAAAAGCCCCTATAGGAGTGGTAAATGCTCCTTTTCATTTGTCACCTTCTTTCATTCTGATGTTATTGTATCTTCATCTGAGATCTATAGTGGTGAACATATCAGCACCATTTAACCTATCAATTAGTGTCAATATCAAAGGTAACAGATAATTGTTTTTGATGGTATAATCATTTAGGTACCTATAATTGATTACCATGCATTTTCCATCATCTTTCTTGCTGATAAAAAAGACAGAAGATGTCTGTGGAGATTTCAAGAATCTGATATACCCTTTTTTCATTTTCTTGTCCACAAATTCTCATACTTCCTTCATTTCTTCATTTGAAAGTGAAATAATATGACAATTCTTTGATATGAAGTTTTCTTTTAACTTTACCACATGGTCCCATGGTTTTCTGGTTGGCATGTGTTCTGATTCATGCTATGAAAAAACTGGTATGAATTCCCATAGTTCCTTTGATACTTCCTTTTTTAATTGTGATTGTTTCTCTTCTGTAACTTGTCTTGAGATTAAATAAGTTTCACAATCTGCTGAACATCTGGGAAAATCAATAGTCTTTTTAACCCAATCTATTTCTGGGTTGTGTCTTGCAAACCAATCATATCCAATTAACAAATCCAAAGTCCCTAAAGAAGAAACATATGCATTAATATGTTCTCAGTGCCACTTTCCATTTTTTTCTTTTATTGCTATATAAATAATGACATAGTGAGCAATATTTCCAATATTACCCTCTGTGCCATTAGCATTATATATGGTTAATGGTTTTGGCATATCTTTTTCATACAAACCATGTTTCCATATGAACTTTTGATTGATGAAAGTTACTGATGCTCCAGAATCCACTATTGCAAAGGTTAGTCCACACAATTCCATTTTCAAACCATTTCTTCCTCTAACTTCTCCATCTATCTTTACACTTACCTCTAATTCATCTCTTTCTTTTCAATTAAATAACTTGGCTAGATCTTTTCATTCTTCACTTTCTATTGCAAATAAATGTCCATTAATATTATTTGATGGAATTAAGTACTCTATATCCAGGGCCATGCTTGATTGAGATGCTATCACAGAAGGAATAATTTGATTCCATTTCATAGTATGAACATTAAAGGAAGATGAAGAAAATAATTTACATACTAGGACTTCTACCACTAGCCTTGCAGAATCTCTTAAGCTTTTCCCTGAGCTTCCTTTTGTTTTCTTTCTGTTTCAAAAACATTCTGGAAATATGCCAGGGCCTTATCCATATTACTTCATGATGCTGCAGGAATTTCCTGAAATCTAGCAGCATCTGCCATATTATATACTGGCTTAAAAGAGACCAGTTCCACTGTTTGCCAACCATTTGCATCTGGTGGGGAAAACTCTGAAAATCTGACAGGCTGAACATACTGAGCCTGTGTGCCTTGTTGCCTCTGTTGCTGTCCCTGAGGCTGGGAACTCTTGCCAAAATTATTTGAGGACCATGGTGCTGCTGGGTTAAAAGCCCCTTGACAATACTTTGCCAAGTGCCCTGGTTTTCCACATCTAAAACAAGTGCAAATTTGCATTGCTGCTTGTCAATCTATCTCCATGGGTGCACCATGCCCAGATTGAGTGCCTACTGCTGTGAAATGAGGCTGATTGGATTGGATTGGAATATAGGGAGGTCAGTATTGATTAGAAGGGGAATATCTTGGTGCTTGGTACCTCAGAGTAAACCTTGGTGCTGCTCTTTTGATGGCCATCCATTTAAATGAACAACCAATCATATGATATTGCTCTACAAAGAAAATATAGTCCTTCTTGATACCTTGCATGCAGGCCTGTTGGTAAACATGATACTACACTTGTTCCCTCATTAGCTTGACCACATGATCATCACTGATCTCAGAATCCCTTCTGAGTATCTTAAAATCTTGAAGATACTCATCAATTGACAAGGTATGTTGAAGTCCTTCTAACTTCTTCAAAGACTTGTGTGTCAGCTCATCAATATAAAAGTAATTTCTTAGCTTAATGATGATTTCTTTGAAATCCAGCCATGCTGCCAGACCCATTCTTTCCCTACTTCCATCTGCCATCAATCTATACTCTACTTTCCCTTTCTTGAACTTTTCCAATGTTATCTGTGCAAAATCTTCAGCTCTTCCTTCCAACTGAGACATCACTGCAGCTGTGATTTCTTGATTGTTGTTCCACCTTTGCTCCTCTACCCATACTGATAGTGACACATACCATTTGCACCACTTCTTCTTGTCCCCATTCCATTTACCAGGGTCCACTATCTTCTTGGACCATCCCTTCTTGGTCAATTCTTCTACCAGTAGCTAAATCCAATCTCCAGAATCCTCACTCATATTCATTGAACCCAAGGTAGGGATTGAAGGCTGGAAGTGGTGCATTGGCCTCTGATAGGGGGTTGGGGTGTATCAGGGTTGCTGAACTGAGTCAGGAATTGATTGCTGTTGGAAGAGGATTGAGCCTAGCTTGGTTGACTCTAGCTCATTGGATAAGCTGGCATAAGGGTTGAAGTTAAACAGGTTGGGTGATGGTTTGTGGAACTTGTGAAACTGTCTTTAGAGTGTGAGATGAATGAAGCAAGCATAAATAGTCTGAGGTTGCAACTAATTAGTCTCTTCCCCTCTTTGCCTCAAAATTCTTCTTTGTCTGTTCATTAAATCTATTAAAGTGAGTCTGGAAAGACTATCTTTTGAAATTGTTATCCTCAAATCCTAATACTACTTCAAAAATAAAGTCTTTTAGCTGTTCTTTGTGCCCCCAGGCATACACTTCCTTTATAGAATGTTTTTCTGCATTATGCACCCTTGACTGATAATCATAGTCTTGAGCAAGTGTTATGGTCTTCAGTTTCAGACTTTGTATGATATATTCTAACCCTAATCAAGGGCTTGTCAATTTTGGTGTGAATGGTTTATGAAAATGAAGTGAGAGGTAAATGAGTACTATAGAGGCCACTTACACTAGATAATATAAATGCTCAAGACTAGGGCTTGAGTTATTCTAAGGCTACAGAATTTATACTATACAGAAAGGTACATGAATCAAGACCCTGATGGGAATTCTCCCACAGACCCTGAGGCACCATCAGAAAGAAGAGAAGCATCCATGAGAATAGCCAATAGCTGAAAAAAAGCAGAGCTTCTGAAATAAAAGAATACAGAAATGAAGAATAGGCTGAAGGCATGAGGCTAATCCTATATCCTGGGTCTAGACCAGTCATGTGACCCATCATGTGCCTAGATAAGATAAAGGATTAGATAATCACATGGAAAGATAAGATAAGGTCATATAATCAAAGTTTGAAAAATCAAACTATAACAGGATATAACAGTATTCTCCTCTTAAGGCCTAAACCCCTAAAGGCCACTAAGCATGCAACCCTGTTTAGTAATTAGTTGAAGTGAGCATTGGGGTTTGATTGGCTAGCAGCCCATAAAAAGCTACCACTTCAGCAGAGACTGCCCAAGCAATCTTTTTTCCTCATGTCT
Source organism: Pulveroboletus cf. rosaemariae (assembly GCA_038089275.1). Lineage (NCBI taxonomy): Eukaryota > Fungi > Basidiomycota > Agaricomycetes > Boletales > Boletaceae > Pulveroboletus > Pulveroboletus cf. rosaemariae. Next base: position 5,223 of record JBBPKN010001928.1, read on the forward strand.
TTATTTACCAACATTTATACTTGATCTGATAAGTACCTTGAGGAGCACATGGAGGATAACAAGAAACTTGGCAATGTGAAGTATACTGAGCAGAAGCAGTGAGAAAGGGCTTAAAAGGAAAAGAAGACCTGGAAGAGAGCAGAGAAGAAGCAGAAGGTGGCAGAAAAAAGAAGGCAGGAGTTAGAGAAGATGGTAAAGGTGATTTGAAGATGGGTAAGTACTGATCAGGCTGTCAATGACTTAAAACTCAATCCTGATTTAGATAAAGGAACTTCACCAGGCCCAGGCAGGGTCAAGTAACAACATGGGCAAGAGGAGGGTGGAGGAGAGACTGAGGTGCTGGAGATATAATGGCCAAGGGCAGGGATGCAAGGTGGGCCCTGGCAAGTTAATATCATGCCTTGCCTACATAGAGGCAAAGGTAAGGTGTAATTACCCTGGCCAAAATATTATAGTTCACTTTTTCAAAATTTAATCATGTGACCTTATCTTATCTTAGCATGTGGTTATCTAATCTTTTATCTTATCAAGGCACATGATGAGTCATATGACAGGTCTAGACTCAGAGTATAGAGTTAGCCTCATACCTTCTGCCTGTACTTTATTTCTATATTCTTTTATTTCAGAAGCATTACTCCTTTTCACCCATTGGCTATTCTTATGATGTTTTCTCTTCCATTTGATGGTGTCTTAGGGTCTGTGGGAGAATTTCCATCAGGGTCTTGGTCTGTGCACTTTTCTGTACTATATAAATACTATAGTCTTAGCATGTCTTAAGCCCCAGTTTTGAGCACTTGTATTATCTAGTATAGTGTTCACTCATATACTCTGATTATCTCTTATCACTTCAAAACTGACATTGTTAGCCCTTGTCTAGGGGTTATTGCTCATTTGTATTCAATCTGATATTGCAATCATAACACAGAAGAAGCTGGAGAGGAAGCAAAGAAAGAAGAGTGGAAAAGGTAAGGTGCCCAAAGGTAGGGTAGATTCAGAGAAGATAAAGGAGGGTCTTCAGCAGATGGCTGAGGGCTGTCACCTAATAAAAATGTCAATGAGGGAGGTAGGTGGGAAAATGCAGTGGAAGATAAGGTATAAAACTGGCTGCTAGAGTAGCTGGTCAATGCCCTAAAGAGCACATGGGTGGCTAAGAGGCAAGATGAAAGAGGTTCTGGGAGTGAGCTGAAGAACAGGGAGATTATTGAGATAGCAGAGGAACTATTGGAGCTGTATGCAGAGATTGGAGAGATCATGGTAATAGATGATAGGTGTCATATTCTGGACCTCTGACCTGAATTCTGACCCCATTCTGACCTGGCTTACAATTGGTCTTTGCATCTAGTAAGCTACTCCAGCCCTCTAACTCCCCTCCAGGCAACTGGCCCTCCATCACCATTCCAGTCTTCCCCAGCTACATATGTATGCTTCCTGCCCCTTAGCATTATATGCTTCCCCAGGCTTCCACTTCCATTCCACCCCATTCCACTTCCAGTCTATCTCTGCTCCAGTTAAGTACTACCCTAGTTCCCCTTCATTATCTCTGGATCATCCCAATATAACTCCATTACCATTCCCAGTCAGTTACCATTACCATCATTGTTGCTATTCCTATTCCATTCCTGTTCCTTGCTTTCTCCTGTTTCATCCTGTCACCCTTCAGTTTCAGTCTGACATGATTGGACATTGTCTTCCTGACATCTCCATTTGTTTCCTAGATATCTAGACATCTGCTTTGCTTCTGAGTTTGCATTTGTCTTATTTTATTACACTTCTAGATAGTTCTGCCTCTCTGAGGTATAAGTACTGTAGTTCTGTATCTTGTACCTCAGTACGAATATCAACAAAAACAACAGAAACACCCTCTTGTCATCATCCTCACTCTGCTTGAGCCCTTGAGCTCACTCTGACCCTCTAGGTTACTCCAGAGTACCTCTGAGGCCAAGCGATATCCTCAAAGGAGTCGCAAGGTCTCATCCCCATGACTAGGCTTGACTCTCCTTGTCCTGCCTGTCCCTCCTGTTGAGCATAGAGACAGCCTTCACCCACCTCCAACATCTATGTAAATCAGGACAATGGAAAAGTACAAGGGCACACCACATAAGGTGAAGCCAAGTCCCATCTGACCATTGAAACCCTTCCTAGATTTCCCCAGAGCTCTCTGGAGTCCTCCAGAGTTCTGACCTTTCTTCAGCATCAAGGGTTTCATTTAAAAAAAAAGGGAACTGGTTAAAAGTATACTTGTCTTGATATAGGTTTTAGCAGTCTCCTTTTTATTGGGATGAAGTTTTAACAATAGGGATGAAAAGGAGGTTGAAAAAGTGGTTATTGAGTAGATAGGGAATCTGGTAACTAGATCACTGGATCAACAACTCATTGGTCAATTATAAGATGGCCCAGGTTTGTCCAGATAATGGAGGTGAAACTTCACAATGATCTTTGAAGTGTGATCTAACTTAGTAGCAAGAAGCCACAAAGTTTTCTCATTAGTGCCTTCATATCCTAACCACTTCACCAAATATAGTAATTTTCAGCTCCTTTACCTGCAATCTACCTTTGAGTCAAGAATTTTGGAGATCTCAAACTCCAGTTTACCATTGATCTTAACTGGTGGTGGGAATGGTTAAATATAATTGGGGATCATGTTGAAAACAGAGGATTCAAGTTAAAAGGCATGAAATACTTGATAAACAGACTTTATGTTCTCTGGAAGGTGAAGTGTAAAGGATAGTGAGCCTGCCTGAGCAATAATGGGATAAGGATCTAGGTTCTTTTCAGTGAGTTTTTTGAATGGCCATGTAGTTCTAAAGTACTTAGCCTTGATAAATACCTGGTTACCTACTTTGAAGTCCAGTGCCAGAGATCATTGGGCATCAGTAAATCCTTGATATCTGACTTGGGTAACAGCTATCTCTTCATGATGAAAAACATGAAGTGAGTCAAGGTCAACAGTGTACTCTCAAGCTCAAACAGAGGTGAGATCATAATCTGGATAAACCAAGATGTTTGAATGGTAGCCCTTGTTAGCAAAGAAGGGGAAAATACCTGTGGTAGCATTAAAGGCATTGTTGTAAGTAAACTCTGCAGGGTCATGAAAGAAAAAGCAGGGAATATGGTACATGTGGTTGCAGAGTGGCCAGGTTTTTAGCATCTGAAATAAAGCTTATTCTTAATGCAGAAGGCTCTTTCTCCATCAGTTAATCTGCTACATTTCATGGTGTTTACATCCAGTGCATTCAGATCCTTTTCTGGCTTGAATATCATGGTCAGAGGGGTAGAGGAAGTCCAGGTAAATGCACAAGGATTCTTCTAACATTGTTCTATAGAGCAGGTGTACTCCATAGTCCCTTGAAAGTAAGTGGCCTTGAAGTACCACTCAGCAATGGTGAAGGGAATTGTATCCAGATTATGAATGCAATATGTGAGGTAGGACATAAGTCCTGTTTCATAGTATCCAATGAGTATGTTGTTATTAGTGATCTTAGTGGTGATGATGTGATTCTGGAACTCAGCAGTATACTCAGCAAGAAAGAATGTCCAGTTACCCTTCTTTCCTTGTTTCATTTGTGTGTTCATTAGCCAATGAATAGTAGCATTCATGATATACTGTTGTTGGAAAACCTTTAGGAATGCAGAGGTGAAATGGGAAAACTTTTCCATGGTAACAGTGGTACCAGAGATACATTTCTTCTAGTAAGTAGTAGCCCACAACTGTGCTGGCTCTTTGGTCATGAACAAAAGGGCAAAGTTAATCTTCTACTTGTTAGAGTTATAGACTGCACTATTGACAAAGAGGTAGAACTGGACTGTGTCCAGCCAGTTCTTAGCCTTGGATCTATTACCATCAAAGTACTCTGAAGCACTGAGGCAAAGTTCAGTTGGCTTAATGGTAGTAGTGGATCCTGACATGGTAATGGTGATTAGTGAGGGGCAGGAGAGGGTAAACACAGGTTGGCATCAAATGGAAGTAGGGAAAGATGGGGTTGAAACACAGGGAATCTGTAAGAATAAAGAGAATTCATGTGTTAGATCACAATCTTTTGATACTTTTTCCTGAGATGGGATAAGGATATTTATAAGTGTATCTTCTGATGTAGAAGGGCATTTTGGAGGCAAGGGATTCTTGAATTCTGAAGTGGATTTGAAAGAATCTGAGATCAAAGCTCTAAACTCACCCTAGAGGAAGTCAAACAGCAAAGGTTGTTTCAGTGGAATGGTAAAAGCAGTTGTGCAACAATGGTAGCTGCAAGTAGATACACTACTTCTTTTGTTATGCTAGATCCAGGTAGGAACTAACAGACCTTGCTGGTGAGGATTGTTATAGTGTTGATCTTGGAATGACCTGTTCTAACTCTAAATAGTCTGCCTTAAAAGGGTACATCAGTTTCATTGTCAGATTCAGATTAAATAGAATAAGGTTTCAGTATGTGAACTCAGAGTAGCAACTCCTGAGGAGCCATAGCACTTAGTTAGAAGGGAATGCCTGTATTGTCAAGGCACTAGATAATATACAAGATAACAAAGTGATTAAGGCTGGGGAGTTGAAATCAAGGAACTACTCTGCTATTTATACTAAGCCCAGATGTACACAGACCACCTCCAGGGTTAAGGGAAATACTAAATAAGGAACTAGGGCATAGAGCATGCTTACTGAGAATATGACCAATGGGCCATGCAATATAGGTGTGTAAAATGGAGAGACCATGTGAAAGAAGGAAAGAATTCAGAGTAAGCAGAGATTAAACCATGCTCTCAGCCATGAGGCTGAGGAAATCCCATCTAGAGATCTGCCATGATCAGATCTGACCCTTATCTAGATCTAGATCCAGATTTATTGGAGATAAGATTGGGAAACCATCTGTTATCTGAGATGCTAGATTCAACCCCATAAGCTGTGCCCAAATCCAAGGAGAATACTCTGATAAACAACTCAACCATATCCTAGGGTTTATTCTTGTTTGGCAATAAAGTCTCATGGTCACATGCTTGTCATGTGACTCTTCTGCTAGTAAATGTTACATTCATAACAAGGATAGAAGAGGCTCTACTGAAGGTAAGCCTTGTAAACAAAGAATAGGCAACAAACAGCATGTTGTGCCTCAAGGTTACTGGCTACAGATGCAGGGCTATGCTGAAGTCAGATGCTAGGATAACTTGCTTTAGACTGATAATTATCATGATCATGCTAACAAATAATGAGTAAACTATCCATATAAAAACAGATGGAAAGAGATATAATGATTATTAGTCAGCTAATTGAGAAATAAAACATACAGGCAAAGAGTATAACAAGAAAGCACCTGGAATGTATGAAGAGCAGAAGCTAAGGGATAAGGCAAGGAAAAAGAGTAAAGATAAAGGAAAAACATAATAGTAGATAAAGTAGATAATTGTCAATTTAAAGCTAAGAAAAATACAACAAGTAGTCCAGATACCTATAGAGGCAGAGTGCTCAAGTACTTGAGACTGGTAATCAAGAGCATATAAGAAATTCTTTATATATGTCTTAATATTGTGCATAGATTAAGAATTCCTATAGATTAAGAATTCCTATAGACCCTATATGGGAATTAAAAGAAAGAGAAGTATCTATGCAAATAATCAATGGCTGAAAAAAAAGCAGGACTTTTAAGAGAAAAATGAAAAAAGTACAATAAAAAATAACAATAGATAAAAAAATATATGGCTAACCCTATATCTTGAGTTTAAACTCTATTTTGTAACTTATCTTATACTCTGATAAGATAAAGATTAGATAACCACATGTTAAAAATAAGATAAGATCACATAATCAAAAAATGAAAATTTGTATTATAATAGTATTTTTTATAGGAGAAG
>JBBPKN010001929.1:0-11043 GCA_038089275.1 Pulveroboletus cf. rosaemariae
TAAGGGGTAAAGTAGGCAGGACTGGATCCCCAGTCTTGCTTACTTGAGTTCTGGTTTAGTTTTATCTCTAAAAAATTACCTCTTTCTGTTATAATGCACTTTTTCATTTTTACTCTTTTTGGACTTATCTTTTTACTATTGCAATGCTTCACATTGTCACATCACGTGACCTTTTCACACCTTTATCCTTTCACTATTTTACATTGTCACCTTTTCACATCTTCACAAGGCACAAGTCTAGAGTAATTTAGACTCTAATGTCATGCCTCATGTTCAACACATGTATTTCTAGGTCCCTGCTCCTTTATTGCCATTGGTTGGCTTACTGTACATTACTTTAGGGCCAGTACCATTTACATGGTCTGTGCGCATACTGTAGCAATATATAAGAAGGTTGGCTCAAACCTGGGTTTTCCCAGTCTTGTGCACTTGAATCTTCCTTGTTCTTGTTCTATCTTGGCTCTTACTTTTTCTCTGTTACCATTGCCTAGTTCAGTGCTACTAGCTCAAAAGCATCACTCAGGATCAGATCAGAAAGCACATACCAAGGCTAGATGTTAGTTTTAGAATAATACATCATTAGTTGCATTTCACTTTCACAGAGTATCTATAAGCTATTCCTTATACTTTCACAAGTGATCCCATAACCCTTTATAATTAGCTTGGCTCATTCTCTCACATTATTGCCTAGTTAGGGGCCACTAGCCAAAAGCTCTTTTAGTAAAAGAAGTCAGCACTTACCAAAAAGGCCCTTAGATTAGGGTTAGCAGGAGTTAGTGCATCTGCTTGCATTTTATCAATAATAGATTGGTGAAAGGAACTGTTAAGCATGGAGGAGATTCTTTAATATTGTGGAGATGAATAACTTGGTAGAAAGTTGAATATGCAACTAGAATTGATAGTAGAATAAATGGGGATCTCTATCTTTAAATTTAAAAGAAAAAATTCCTGCAAACCATGAAGTTCTATGACCTCAATCCTTCAAATGTTATTTTTCAGCAGGGCAATATTCCCAAGCACACCTGCAGAAAGGTCAAGAAGTGGCTAGAGGAGTGGGATTTTAGAATTATGGCATGGTTTGCATAGTCCTTAGATCTCAATTCTATTGAATATCTTTGATAATATCTTAAGAAAAAACTTGCTTAATATGAAATTTCCTCTAAAGGAATAAAGGAGCTTTGTATTAAACTGTGATATACTCTGGATATACTTCAAATAACTCCAGAGTAGTTGATTATATGGGGCTTGTATTATATTCTGTACCTCTAACCCAATTCCAACTCTATTTCAACCTGGCTTACAATTGATCCTTGTATCTAGTTAGCTACTCTAGCCCTCTGACTCCCCTCCAGGCAACTCTGGCCCTCCATTACCATTCCAGTCTGCCCCAGCTATGCATGTATGCTTTTTGCCCCTCAGCATTATATGCTCCCCCAGACCTCTGCTCCCACTTCACCCCATTCCATTTTCAGTTCTATTTTAGTTCCAGTTAAGTACTACCTTAGCTTAATTTCATTATCTCCAAACTGTTCCAGTATAACTCTGTCACCATTCCCACTCTTAGTTAATTAATACCATTATTGTTACTATTCTTGTTCTGTTCCTATTCCTGGCTTCTTCTCATTTCATTCTATTACCCTTTAGTTTCAGTCTGACATGATTGGACATTATTGTTAAAACTTTCATCCCAATAAAAGGAGACTGTTAAAAACCTATACCAGGACAGGTATACTTTTAACCAGTTTCTTTCTGAATGAAACCCTTGACACTAAGGGAAGGTCAGAACTCTGGAGGGCTCCAGGGGAATCTAGAAAGGGTTTCAATGGTCAAATAGAACTCGGCTTTACCTTATGTGGTGCACCCTTGCACTTTCTGGTGTTCCAATTTACATAGATATCAGAGGTGAATAAGAAGGCTGTTTCTATGCTCAACAGGAGGGACAGGCAGGACAAGGAGAGTCAAGCCTAGTCATGGGGGTGAGATCTTGTGACTCCTTCAAGGATATCACTTGGTCTTGGAGGTACTCCAGAGTAACCCAGAGGTTCAGAGTAAGCCCAAGGGCTTGAGCAGAGTGAGAATAAAGACAAGGGGGTGTTTGTTGTTTTTGTTGATATTCATACTAAGGTGACAGATTATCAAAACCCAAATACTGCTACTACTACTACTACTAGGTTGAAGTTCACCAGAAGGGTATATGAGCTTCAGAAAATTTCAAAAATGGTTAAGTTGTCAAGTAGCAGGTTCTTTATCAAACAGGACTTGGCTTCAGTGCCCTGGCATAGCCTTGGTATCCTGATTGCAGCAGGCTGGAGATAGCAGAGGAGAGCTTGCTCAGGGCTCAACAAGAGAGACAGACAAGACAAAGAGTATCAAGTCCAGTCTTAAGGAGCAGAGTCATTAAGACTTATAGAAGGTAGCCAATAGGCTGATTATAATCTCCAGCAGGGCCAGAGGGTCAGAGTGAGTCAGGGGACTCAGGTTGGATAGGGGTAGTAACAACAGTAAAATTATTGCTTATCCCAAGTCAACATTAAGCCATAATGACTTTAATGCTGAAAACTCTGGAGTAATTTGGAGAATTAGAGTGAGCCCAAAGGCTCAATCAGAGTAAGGACAATGACAAGAGGGTGTTTCTGTTGATATTCATACTAAGGTACAAGATACAAAACTACAGTACTTATATCTTAGAGAGGCAGAACTATCTAGGAGTGTTATGAAGTGAGACAGGTGCAAACTCAGAAGTGATGCAGATGTCTAAATATCTAAGAAACAAATGGAGATGTCAGAAAAGACAATGTTCAATCATGTCAGACTGAAACTGAAGGGTGACAGGATGAAACAGGGGAAAGCAAGGAACAGGAATGGAACAGGAATGGAACAGGAATAGTGACAATGATGGTAATGGTAACTGAGACCAGGAACAGTAATGGAGTTATACTGGGATAGTCTGGAGATAATAAAGGGAACTAGGGTAGTACTTAACTGGAGCAGAGATAGACTAGAAGCAGAATGGGGCAGAGTGGGAGTAAAAGCCCAGGAGAGTGTATAATGCTGAGGGGCAGAAAGTGTACATGTGTAGCTGGAGAAGACTGGACTGGTGACAAAGAGCCAGAGTTGCCTGGAGGGAAGTTAGAGGGCTAGAGTGGCTTACTAGGTATAAAGACCAATTATAAGCCAGGTTGGGATGGGGTTGGAATTGGGTCAGAGGTCTGGGATATGACAATTATCTTCCCTGACATTTCCATTTTTTTCTTAGATATTTAGACATCTGCTTCACTTCTGAGTTTGCACCTGTCTCACATCACTACACTCCTAAATAGTTCTGCCTCTCTAAGATATAAGTACTGTAGTTTTGTATCTTGTACCTTAGTATGAATATTGACAGAAATATTCTCTTGTTATCATCCTTACTCTGATTGAGCCCTTGGGCTCACTCTGACTCTCCAGATTACTCCAGAGTTTTCAGCATTAAAGTCATTATGGCTTAATATTGACTTGAGATGAGCAACAACTTTACTGTTGTTACTACCCCTATCTGACCTGAGTTTCCTGACTTACTCTGACCCTCTGGCCCTGCTGGAGATTATAATTAGCCTGTTGGCTACCTTCTATAAGTCTTGATGACTCTGCTCCTTAAGACTGAACTTGACACTCTTTGTCTTGTCTGTCTCTCTTGTTGAGCCCTGAGCAAGCTCTCCTCTGCTATCTCTGGCCTACAGCAAATCAGGACACCAAGGCTATGCAAGGGCACACCACATAAGGTGAAGCAGAGTCCTATTTGATGGAAAACCTGCTACTTGTCTACTTGACCATTTCAGAAATCTCCAGAAATTTCCAGAGACCTCTGGAGCTCACATTCCCTTTTAGTGAACTTCAACCTAGTAGTAGTAGTAGTAGCAGTATTTGAATTTTAATAATCTGTTACCTTAGTATAAATATCAATATAAATGCCCCCTTGTCTTTATCTTTACTCTGATCAAGCCCTTGGACTTACTCTGACTCTCTGGATTACTCTGAAAAACCTCCAGGGCCAAGTAATATCCTTGAAGAAGTCATAAGGTCCCACTTCCATGACTAGGCTTGACTCCCCTTATCCTGCCTGTCCCTTCTGTTGAGCACAGAGATAGCCTTCTTACCCACCCCTGACATCTTTGTAAATTGGGACATTGAAAAGTGCAAGGGCACACCACATAAGGTGAAGCCAAGTCCCATTTGATCAACAAAACCCTTTCTAGATCCCTCCAGAGCCCTTCAAAGCCCTCCAGAATTATGACCTTCCCTCAGTATCAAGAGTTTCATTCAGGAAAAAACTGGTTTTAAAAGTATATTTATACTCTCATTTGCACTTCTTCAAGCTGTTACTTCAGGATTGGCCTCAACCATCTCTCAATACTCAACTCCAAACCACCTGCATGCTTGGTGCACTCATGGGTGATCCTTCTGAGATCTCCAGAACTTTAACCCATTCCTTATGCCATCTGTCAGAATATGATCCCCAATGACACCATTATGACCTCATGCTCTTCTGGGCATTTGATCCCTAAGTTGATCTAGTCTTTACATGGTGCAAGCCCCTTACCACCCCTGACCTTCTGAGTTGCTCTGAGCTACCCTGATGTTCTACAATGTCAGTCACTGGCCCTAGTTGCTTGAAATACATGCACCCAGATTCAACTTCTGACTCCTGACCCTGGCATTCCCCTATTCCCAACTCTGGGCTCTCCAGAGCAGCTGTGACTCCCTACCATCATATAGCATCACCAGTCCTCATGGATCCTTGAATGCAGTTTAGATTATAGTTCCCTATCCATGAGCACCACTTCCTCTGTTTTTTCCATTCTTTTCCAGCAGCTGACTCTGGTCCTCTGATACATTGTTGTTACCTGGTAATCCTCAATGAAAAACCACACCATGTTACTCTGGACTATTCTGATCAACTTCTCATGCCTAGATTTTGCCATTATATTCTAAGCATTCCCTAGTCATTTCCTTACCCCTTCCTTAACAAGTTACTTCAGGATTATCAATAGGCAGTTATCAACCTCTTGCATTTGTTCTCTACTCCTAGGCAACCCATTTCTGGCTGTTGATTCTAGCCTTTCAAGATCCAGCCTCCCAAGTATAACAAGTCTATTAAATCTGTATCTCTTGTCTCTCTGACCTCCAGCACTGCATTTCCATGCACTTCCAATCATTATAACCCCCATTGGGTACCTTGTTCTATTTAGGATTTGGGAGCCCCAATACTCTGACCCCCTTCCATTTTTTTTCACTTCTTTTCAACACTGCTCCTTCTCTTTCAATTTCACCTCTTCTGCTCAAGCTATTAGTGTTATGAACTAACATTACTTAGCTATGGTATACCTTTTACTTTTACCTTACATTAGACTCTTTTTCTATTTAGCTTTACTTTAGCCCCTTTCTTATATTCTATGTCTTTATTTAGCTAGTTTATGTATGCCTTATGGCATGGTTAGCTAATGGTATATAAGGGCAAGGGCCTAAACTGGATTCTTCAGTTTAGAGCACTTGTTCCATGGTTGCTCTTCTTTTGTATGGGCATTCCTTAAGGCTGCCATTCTCTTTTGAGGTTTGAGTCCCTAACACTTGCTTTAAATGGCTTACTTGAGCAGTTCCATTTGTTACTGTGACCATTGCCTTAGTGGTTGTCTTCCCACCTTTGTTTGTCAGCAATTGCCATCACCTCCAGTTTCCCAGTCATTACCCAAGTCAGGTGGAAGATTTCTGCAGAACCAGCTCATGTTTCTAAAAATGAGCAGAAAAAGAGTCTCAAGATACTTTAGGATCTGGGTAGGTCCAAAAAACTGCTGCAGTTGAGGAGAATGGACCAGCTCATGTCCAGGTAAACTGAGTAGGAGTTTAGGAATCTCCTGGAACAAATCTGCAAGTCTTTTTATTTTCGAGTTTTTTATTCACAGACCTAGCAGACCTAAGCTTTATGCTTCCTCAGTCAATGCTCCTTGGTCCTTATCTTTGAGTTTTCCATTTTGCAGATCTAGCTAGCCTGAGCTCTATGCTTCCTCAGTGATGCTCCTTGACTGCATTTTATGAGTTTCCCACCCTCTGCTGGAGTTGTCAGTTCTCTGTCATCAAAACTGGTCACAAGAAGTCAAAGTGGTCAAAGAAGATTTTTGGGCCTCACTGCTGTCAAAGAATCAACTTCTTGCATGTCTTTTTGTTTATGGAGTCATCAATCTGTCAGTTAAATTGGTCAAGGTCTATTTGTTGCTAAAGAAAGTCTTATTGAGCCAGATGGCTATGGTGAACTGCAATGTTCTAAAACTAGATTTGACCAAAGCATGTTGTTAAACTGTTTTGGTGTTGTGGGTCATCCTGTGAAACCCTCATAGTTTGTTGGAGTCCTTAGAACCATTGCAGACCAGCTCATGTTACAACAACCAAGCCATATATTCAAGGAATCAGACCAGCTCATGTCCAAACAGGTAAATTGAGTAGTTGCAAGTCTTTCTTTGAAGTTTCCCTTACAGATTTTTGAATCTCGACATGTCTCACTGAGCTGCTCAATCTCCCCCCTTATGAGTTTTCCATCTGAGTTTTCCTTTTTGAGTTTGCCACAGTTGTCTATTCAAGTCAAAATCTGCTAAAGATGCTTTAAAGAGTTTGTTGGTGTCCTCACAACCATTACAAGCCATTTGTTGGTGTTTGCACAACCATCAAAGTCAGAGAGATCTCAGCAGGTCTATAAACTGCTTTCCAGGTCATTACCAACAATAGAATGAGGGTCACACTGTTAAGTGTGCAGTATTTCATTGTTCTAAGTTGCTCAAGGCTGAAACAAGGGTCACACCTCATTGAGTACCCTATAGCCAGTTTCCTGAGTCTCCCAGTGCACCCTCTTAGAATGGGGGTTGTCATCTTTTGATTCAGGGTTACAAATTTGGCTGTTTGACCCAAGACATTTGTCAGTGTTCAAACAACTGTTCTGAGTTCCTTTTCTGCTGGTCCTCCTCTCCAATCATTTCTGACATTGCCAGTACCACTTCTAGCACCTGTTCTCTTCCTGACACACCCTCACAGATTCCTCATGTTATGTCTCATGCAAGAAGTCAAGGTTCTTCACCTCTACAAGTACAAAATAAGTCCTGAGACAAATGTAGACAATCCCAGTATGCAATATTGCAAATCCAGTCATATTTATTTACTGCCTTGTTCTCCTGCCATCACTTACAATCCCCAAGCCCACCATCCCATAAGCCTATAACCTCCTTCTGTCTTACTGCTGCCTTCCCTTCCATTGCATTGTACCCTTCTGCCTCTGATCCTTTAGCTGCACTGAAAAGTGTGCACAAAGCCAGTTGACATCAGACAAATTCCAAGAGAATATGGAAGGATATGAGACATGCCCCAATGGTTATTGCACCATTAAAACAAGTACTCCCATCCCCTAACAAGCATACATATGAGTTGAGAGGAGAACAGAAGGTTCTGGTGTGCAACCACCAGCCTCATCCCTTCTTATACAAGTTTTTGGAGTCTAATGAGTTTCTTTTCCTTCCTTACTGGCACTACAAGCTCTTGCCAGCCACCATCATTCACATACCCCTGCTTCCTTGCCACTATGAGTCCCAGCCACCCCACTGCCTTTCCTTCCTCCTTTCTTGTTATAAACTTGACTAGCATGCATTAGCTTTCCATTTATGGTGAATCTTACATAAGCTTAGAGCATACACTTCATACCATTTTCTAGTTTATATCCTTAGTAGCTTGACATCTACTGAGAGTAAGCCCTATTTTTATAGACATTTACTACTATACTAATCTACCTTAGTTCTCATAGGTAGTACTTCTAATATCAGTAGCTTGACATCTACTGAGGTCCTCATAGGTTATTATAATTCCACTTAGCTCTGCACAACACTTTTTTTCAATATTTCTAACCACCCCTTGCCCTACCTTGCATTTCAATGTTGCAAATTGCCCCTGCCCACATTCAATATCTGCATTTCAGCAAAATTAACAAAAAAAAATTCTGTTTGCCATGCCCATACCTTGTATCACATTGGGATAATGTGATCTAGATTGAGGGTAGATAATGGGAATATAAGAAAATCATGGAGTGCAATGAAAGAATTACCAGACCATGAGTATGAGCAAAGAGAGGACAAGTGGTCTATGAGTAGTGCAAGTTTTTTCTTTCTGTTTTTATTTTCCTTTTTTTCTCTTTCTTTCTTGAGCTATGATTAACACTTTTCTTTTGTTTTCTGAGTTGGTTTTTTTTTTTAATACTTCAAGGTTATTTTCACCCAGTCTTAGTTTTCTATTAACCAAGTGCTATTTTGGTTTGTCTGGAGGCCTCACCCTAAAACAGAGGTAGTGTTATGAACTAACACCACTTAGCTATGGTATATCTTTTACTTTTACCTTACATTAGACTTTTTTTCTATTTAGCTTTACTTTAGCCCCTTTCTTATATTCTATGTCTTTATTTAGCTAGTTCATATATGCCTCATAACATGGTTAGCTAATAGTATATAAGGGCAAGGGCCTAAACTGAATTCTCCAGTTTAGAGCACTTGTTTCATGATTGCTCTTCTTCTGTGTAGGCACTTCTCAAGGCTGCCATTTTCTTTTGGGGTTTGAGTCCCTAACAATTAGACCTCCACACACTCTACAAAGACTGTTGGATTCACTCTGTCAATGCCTAGCATCACCCTCTGCTGGATGATTTGTGTTCACTAATTCTAGAACATTACTAACTCACCCACTGTGGTCTGTTAATCCTGGGTATTGAGTAGTACCTTGCCTGTTCACCAGATAACACATGCCAGCATCTTGTGTACTCCCCATAGCTCTGTACCACTCTGGTCTCAGCTAACTCTGATCTCAAACCACAGTTTTTCATCATTATCTGGTAGTTATAACTTCATTGCCTAAGTGTGTGGTTATTTCTGTGTTGCTCTGCTCTCTGTAGCAGGCCAGTTTCATCTGTTGATACACCTACCAGGAAGATGCCTCTATCTGCCTCTGACCTTCTCCAAACTTGTAGCATTTGACCCTTTATTCTTCTTTGCCTGTGGCACCCCTGCTATCTGTTTTTTTATCCTTATAGCTAAGGTATACCCATCTTGCTGACCAACCAGGCTTCAGAAGCACCATGCCTCTCCCTCTGCACTCTGATGTGCTCCCTGCATTTCATCTCACATGCCAAAAGTCTCTTGCCCTTTCTGGGCATTTTTGTTCCTTTTTATCTCCTCAGAAAGCTCACACTTCCATCATGACTGCACTGCAATTACCCTTTCTTTTCCTGCTTGCAGTTGTTTGAGCTTTGTTTCTGTTTGCTATGGGTCCCTGCTTGGATTTCCTCTGTATGATGCTATATTGTTTTATGTGCCACCATCTTACAACCCCCATGCTGTTGGCACTCTCTGTCCCCTTCTGGAAAATCTATTTCATGAAATTATCTCCATACCTCCCTGTTTTCTCTGGCTCTTGCCTGGGAAATCCTTGTTCTTTGGGCATTGTTTTCTGATGACTCTGTTTCTACTTGTGGGTATTTTCTTATTTGTCTGTATGTTGTCTTGGGACCTGTCCTTCTGTTCCCCCTGGGTATTCTTTTTCCTGGAAGACATTTTGCCCTTCTACATCTTCTGGGAATCCTGCTTCTTTTCCCTGGATGTTTCTTCCCTGAAGATGATTCTGCTCTTCTGCATCCCCTAGGAATGCTGCTCATTTCTTCAGGACTGCCTCTAAACCCCTCCATTGTTATGCCCTGGAAATCCCTTGGTCTTCCAGCCTTGTTCCAATGACCCCATTACTCTTTGCCTTTAGTTTCTGTTCCTTCTAATCTGTTGTCCAGGAACCTGTCCTTTTGTTTTCCCTGGGTATTCCTTCTCCTTTGGGGATATTTCTGCTCTTCCTGCATCCCCTGGGAACTCCCCATTTCTGTGTCTGTCCCTTTGGTTGGCCTTTCTTTCTGGCCTTTTTCCTGTCTTTTTGGGTACTTCTGGATATCTTCCACTTCACATCTTGTGCTGCCTCTGGCCCCTTTGTTTTCTGTCTCCTAGTTGACAATGGGATATTAACCTTGAGAAGGGGATAGCATCTAGTGATCACACTGGTAACTGCTGATCACACCTAGCAATCTGCAACCTACCAGTTATCTAGCACTCTTGCCCTTCTCTCAGTTCCATTGCTCACCCCTCTAACCTCCCTCTGTTCCCTCTCCAGTCTCTTCCACCACAGTGCCCAGGCCACCTGGTCAACTGTCTACCTCTTCATGCAATGACCAGATATGCTCTGTACCAATTGCCCCCTCCAATCACCCTTACCACTCATGCAGTGACTAATCCCTACCTATGTCAACTGCATTCATTTCTGATCATTTCTGATCATCTTCATCCCTCTTCTGAGTAACTCATCTCCCTCCCCTCACTGCAGCACATGAATAATGTGCAATCCAATCAGGCATACATAATTGTTTGTGGTATACAGAAGACAAGACCAGTAAGTAACCCTTAGCAGAATATCCACTCCTCTGGGTCCTCTCTGATTAGTACTCCACCATCCTCCTGCTTGGCCTCAGCCTCAAGGTTGACAGGGACAACCCTTGGTCCCCCTGCCATAATGTACCCAGCCTAATGACATTTCACCAGCTTGATCTGAACTAGGTTGTGAAGAAGCTTGTTTTGCTTCTTTATCTCTTGGCAATGATAATCACCAACTTCTCAAATGGCATTCACAACCAGGCAGTCCCCCACAGACTCTGACCCCCTACCTTCCCCAACTGCTGAACCCCTGGATTGTGTTCACTCCACCCCTCCAGCTACTCCTTCCATGCCTCCAGTCCCAATCCCCTGTTTTTCTAATGATTACATAGCATCTCTTTAGTTTAAAACCATACAGCTGGCTAACCTTCTCCTCATATGCTCCAGATGTTTGGCCTGCATTAGGCCCACTCTGTCAAGAGGACAAGGAGCTAGTTGTTCATCAGACCAGTATTGGAGCTTGCTAAATAAGAATATCAGGAATAAGATATGTCTTTGACATTTTTATCCCTATCTG
>JBBPKN010001930.1:0-11020 GCA_038089275.1 Pulveroboletus cf. rosaemariae
GAATAAAAGTAAAGATAGACAAGGAATAAAAACAAATTCTTTGGAAAACAAATCAACTACAACCATAATAGCATCAAATCCTTTTGAAACAGGAAGTTCCATAATGAAATCAACTGAAATGTCTTCCCATGGAGCTGAGACTGTTGGAAGAGGACAAATAGGAATAGTAACTTCAGATCCCTTGTATGTTGCATATAAAAAACAATGTGAAATAAATAATGTGATATTTTCATGGAGATCTGGCCAATAATAAAAGTAAGCTAAAAAATATCTGGTGCAATCTTGACCTGAATAACTGTTCAAAGGAAATAAATGGAATAAGTTTAAAGCTTGTATTTATAATGATGCAGGGACAAAAATTTGATTGTTTTGATTTAAATAAACCTTGTGTTCTGTACTATAACACTAGTAAGGTAAAAGATAAAGATCCACTAATGCCTGTTGAATCTAAGTGAAGAAAGATGAAGAGAAAGTGATGGTGTGATAAAAAACAGAGGGGGGATGCATAAGAACTTGTTTGTTGGATTCCAGTTTGCCATCAAAATAATCTTGATAATGCAATAAAGCATCTGCTCTACCATTCATAAACCCTGGTTTATATATCATTTTGAAATTAAATTCAGCAAGGATTACTTGCCACCAAGCTTGCCAAGAAAATAAATCTTCTGACTATTTCCAATATTTCAGATTCTTGTAATCTGTCTAGATTTCAAAAGAATCTTGGCCAATTAAATAATGTCACCAGTCATGAAGTGCCCAAATGACTGTGAGTAATTCTTTGTCATAGATTGAATAGTTTAATTCTGCTATATCCAAAGAGTAAGAAATATATGTGGTGAATTACCAAAGACTATTTTCTTGTTGATATGACAGGACTGCACTAATAGCAACATCTGATACATCCATTTCTAAATGAACAGGTTTGAAGAAATCAGGGTAGCAAAGAAGGGGTTTAGAGGTAAGAATTTCTTTTAAGCAATAGAAAGCAGCCATGCAAGCCAATATTTATTTAAAATTGACATCCTTCTTTATAAGAAAGTTAAGGGAGTGAGCAATATCAGTGAAGTTTGGGACAATTCTTCAATAATAATTTGTAAGTTCTAAAAAGGCTTGAACTTGTTTAACCATTTTCAAAATGGGCCAATTTTGGACTGTACTAGTTTTGTTAAGTTGCATTTATATCCTTTTTTTAAATACAACCATTGTTATGAATGAACAGTTTATCAGCAGAAGAGTCACATGACAAGCACATGACTGTGAGACTTCTATGCCAAACAAGGATAAACCCTAGGATATGATTAAGTTGTTATTCAAAGTTCCTGTCACATCCTATGTCAATAGGTCAACTCTACTATGTCTCCAGTGCAACTCTGGTTGCTTTCACACTTTAAGCTGTGTATTTCCTGGTTCCCTTTACCTCTGTCTTTTCCTATCTAATGTTGATTACAACTTTACCTATGCTAACTCTGTACCATTCCAATATAACTCCATAGTTCCTCCAATCTCACTTCCTGTTTCTGTCCCTTTCTGCCTTGCCTCTTTCTGTTATCATTTAGTTTTCAGTTTGACATTATTCAATGTTGTCTTCCTTAACATCTCCATTCATATCCAGAATGCATTGGCATCTGCTTCACTTATGAGACAACTCCTTTCATATTTCTGTTCCCTCCTTAGATAATCTGCCTCTCTGAGGTATAAGTACTGTAGCTCTGTATCTTGTATCTTAGCTTGAATATCAACCATAACATGACATTACAATCCTCTTTGATCCCCTCCTGCTTCATGACTTGACATTGTATCTCTTGTTGAAAAAAGCCCTACAGCCTATCCCAGATCTCTGACAGTTTCTGACCCCTCCATAAATCAGGGCACCTGGTACTAGTATAAGGGTGCACCACATAAGGCAAAGCCAAGCCCTGTCCACTCCAGAGTTATCCAGAGTATCTTCAGAGTACATTATAATTTTATAACAGTATATTCAAACTCCCACTTGTGCTGGTACTGCCATCATGTCTATCCATGTAACTAGAGCTCACTCTCATGCTGTCCTTGATCAGTTCAAGAGTTTCTCTGCCTGCCATGCCCCAGGCTCAGCCTCACAGGCTCCTGCTCCCTTCCACTCTTCCATATCTATTGCTTTAGTTGATAAAGCCCCTAATGGTTCCAAGATTCCCCAACCTCCCCATATCCCTGACAACCATGGTGTCCATCCAGGAGTACCAGATGACCCTGGAGATGACCCCTCCAATGGGCATTCCAATATTCTGGAGAATAACCCTGAATCTTTTTCAGATCTGAAATCTATTCCTATTCACCATGATACTATCACTGATCTTGCCAGTGCCATTCATGGATTAGCTTGTTCCTCCCATCTTACCCCTGAAACATCATAGCATACCAAAGTACATGAATCAGACCAGTTCAATGGAACTGATCCCTGAAAGCTTCATGTTTTTTTGGTGCAATGCAAGTTAAACTTCCAAAATTGTCCCAAAGCCTTTGCCAATGACTGAGCCAAGGTTACTTATGCTCAGTCCTACCTTAAGGGCATGGCATTGGAATGGTTCGAGCCTAATCTCCTTCTTACCGAAGATTCTGATCTTCATTTCTTGTAAATGAATGATTATAAGGAGTTTGTTCAGGAACTCTGCACCAACTTCAGAACCCATGACCTGGTCAGAGATGCAGAGCACCAGCTAGACCAGTTGACTATGAAGAATGGTCAACAAATCAACAAATATATAGTTGAGTTTAATAGAATTGCATCTCAAGTCTGGGGTTATGGAGAAGGTGCCCTTTACCACTACTTCTATAACAATCTCCCAGACCACATCAAAGATGACCTTTCCCATATCAGCAAGCCTCTGACCCTCATTGAGCTGCACCAGCCTGCTCAGACCATTGACACTTGTTACTGGGAGCATAAATCCGAAATCAGCCAACAAGAAAAGTCATCTCACCTGTTCAAATCATCTGACAAACCCTCTGCACCCTTTGCCTTGACCTCCAGCCCTAAGGAATTGAAGAACAAATCAGCTAGTTCTTCTGGATTCTCTAAGTTGTTCATTTTCCAGAAGCAGGACTTATTATCCAAGCTTGGTAAGGACAGTAAGCTCACTGCTGAAGAATGCAAGCATCAACTTGAAAATTACCTCTGTTTGTTCTGTGGTATCACTGGGCATATAGCAAAGGACTGCCCCAAGTCTTCCTTCAAGACAGTCAAAGCTTGTGCTGCCAAGATCTCTGCTTCAGAAATCAAACCAAAGACCTCTGTGACTTCACATGGGTGTTATGGTGTTGGTCTCTGAATAACTCATTCTAGCCCTAAATGGTCTGTCTTGAGAGGGTACATTGATTTTGGTGTCAGATTTGGATTGAATAGAAAAAGGGCAGTGTGGACTCAGGGTAGCAAAGCCTGAGGAGCCATTGCACAAGTAGAGACCAAAGGATAGCCTTAGATTGCAAGGCAACACCTAAGGAACAATGTACAAGAGAAACAAGTGGTTAAGGCTGGGAAGTCAAAACCAAGGAACTACCTGTCTACTTATACTAGTCTCAGATGCACATAGACCACCAGTGATTCCAGCACAAATACTAAATAAGGAAAGTGGGCATAGGGTGAGGGTAGAAAGTATGACCAAATGGGCCATGCAGTAAAGGTGTATATCAAGAAAGAGGCTATGTAGAATGAAAGTCAGAGTTCAGGGTAAGTGGAGATTAAACCATACCCTTAGCCATAAGGCTAAGAAGATCCCATCTAGAGATCTGCCACAATTGCATCTGATCCTTAACTGGATTGAGATCAGATTTATTGGAGATACAGATCAGAAGATCAATCTATCATCTGAGATACTAGATTTAACCATAAGCTGTGCCCAAACCCCAAGAGAACTCTGAAAGAACAACTTAACCATATTCTAGAGTTTATCCTTGTTTGGCATATAAGTCTCATGGTTACATGCTTGTCATGTGACTCTTCTGCTAGCAAGCTGTTCACTTGTAACAATGGACTGGAGATTATGTTGATCCTTCCCATGCTTTACTGGAGGTTAGACTTAACAGATCTGTTTTTTTAGATGATGCTCACTTATGCCTCTTGTCACCCTTGTTTCACATGAAATTCCTCTGTTTTCTGCCCTAACTGACTCTGATTCTTCAGATTGCTTCATAGATACCAAGTTAGTTAGTATCTACAACCTTCCAACCTATTTCATTTCTCTATTGCAGCTCCAACTTTTTGATGGCTCTTCCAATTCTATGATTATGAATGCCATTGACCTTTCTGTTTGTTTTGAAACCAGTGATATTACTTCAATGACATTTTATGTCACTCCATTGGATGGATCTAGTTCTCTTGTTCTAGAACACAACTGGCTTGCCCACCACAATCCATTGATTGACTGGGTATCAAGTCATATCTTGTTTCAATTATCTGAAGCAAACATGTCAATACCCCTGAGCTCATTCCTGCAGCTTCTGGTTTCTCTAACCCAAGCTGACTCCAAACCTGATTTACCATGTTCCTCTGACCCCAGACCCCTGTCCATTGAGCTACTTGGCTTATTAGCATTCACACAAGCCTGTAGCCTTGATGGCTCAGTCCCATTGTGTCTACAACTCCAACCCCCAGAGAGTCATCTCCATTCTGCTTCTGTTGCCCCTCCTCCAGCCAACCTTTCTGGTGTTCCTCAGGAATACCACAACTTTGCTGATGTGTTTAGCAAAAGCAAGGCTTCTACCCTTGCTCCCTAGCACAAATTTGATCTAAAGATCAAACTGGAAGAAGATACCTCTTCATCTATTGGCACCACCTATTCCCTATCACTCTCTGAGCTTGAAGCCCTCAGAACTTTCCTAGACAAACATCTTGCTACCAGCTTTATCCAACTCTCTGCATCTGCTCATGCTGCCTCTGTTCTCTTCATCCAGAAAAAGAATGGATTCCTCCAGTTGTGTGTAGATTTCTGAGGACTCAACAAGATCACAAAGAAAGACTACTACCCCCTTCCATGCATCTCCAATCTTCTTGACACTCCAAGCCACACAACTATCTATACCAAGCTCAACTTTAGACATGCTTATCATTTAGTTTGCATTGCTGAGGGCAACAAGTGGAAAACCTCCTTCCATATGCACTATGGTTGATATGAGTGGCTTGTTATGTCATTTGAGCTCACCAATGCCTCTGTGGCATTCCAGCAGTTTGTCAATTCTATCTTTGCCAATCTTTTTGATGTTTCCATAATCATTTATTTGGATGATATCCTAATTTTCTCCACTGACTGGATATCTTATACCAAGCATGTCTGTAATGTCCTCCACCACCTCTGAAAACATGGCCTCTTTATCAAATCTGAGAAATGTGAATTCCATACCAGTTCCACTGAGTATCTTGGATACCAGCTCTCTCTGTCAGGGCTCACTATGTTCTCTGAAAAGATTCAATCCATCCTGGATTGGCCTGAGTCTCACAAAGTTTGTGATATTCAGTCTTTCCTCAGTTTCACTAATTTCTACTGCCACTTCATCTGGGGCTACTCTGACATTGTTATTTCCCTGACTTACCTCACCCACAAGTCTGCCCATTGGGATTTCAATGCTTCTTGTTGTGCTGCTTTCCAGCATCTCAAGGATGCTTTTACTTCTGCCCCTATCCTGACCCATTGGGTTCCTGATGCTCCCCTTATTATTGAGACTGATGCTTTAGACTATGTGATCACCAGAATCCTCTCACTCCAGTGCCTGAACAATGAGGTCTGCCCTGTTGCTTTCTATTCATGTATACTCACTGCACCAGAACTCAACTATGATACCCATGATAAGGAGCTCCTTACTATTTTCACTGCATTCAAGACCTGGCATCATTACCTTGAAGGTTCTGGTTCTCCAGTGGATGTTGTCACCAATCACAAGAACCTGGAATACTTTGCTATGTCTAAACTTCTGACCCACCAGCAAGCCTGATATGTTATGATATGTGATGTCAGTGTGTTGCAACAATTAGCTAACCATAATCAAGGGCTTGTTGGTATTGATGTGTATGAGAGTAAAGCAAAGAAATAATATAAAGGAGCCCTAGTGAGGCCACTTGATCAAAGGATACAAATACTCAAGATTGGGGCTTGAGACATGCTAATGCTACAGTATTTATACAGTACAGAAGTGTGCATGGACCAAGACCCTGATGGGAGAATTCCCATGGACCCTAAGGCACCAACAAAAAGAAGAGAAGCATTTATAAGAATGGAAGAACAATGGAAATCAATAATAGGTAAAAGGCATGAGACTAACCCTATGTCCTGGGTCTAGACCAGTCATATGACCCATCACATGACCTGATAAGATAAAAGATTAGATAACCATGTGGTAAGATAAGATAAAGTCACGTGATCAAAAATTGAAAAATGCGAACTATAACATGGTGGTCAGAGTTTCTCTCTCAGTTTAATTTAATCATCTGTTTTCACCCTGGTCATTTAAATGCTAAACCTGACACTTTAACTAGATGATGGAACATCTATCCCAGAGAGAGGAATAGTAACTACACCCTTGTCAATCCACATAACTTCCAACCCATGTTTATGCAGGAGCAACTTGCTGTGTCCCTTCAGGCTTTTTTCCTAGTGTCTCTGGTCTTTTGATCCACATCCCTCTTTGACCTTGAAACCCTCCATCATGACATCCTCTTGGTACTCCCTTCTGGTCTCACTGCCTCTACCCACTTGTCCAGCACCCTTTTACCCAACTCTTGTTGATTTAGAGATCCAGAAGGCTTCTTGCATCTATACAACTGCATTTATGTCCCTGATACCTTTGACCTCTGCCTCTGGGTTTTTCACTACAAGCATGACCACCCCTTATCTGGACACTTTAGTCAGAATCAGATACTGGAGCTTATTCACTGAGAATATACCTGGCCTGGCATTTGAGCATTCATTAAAGAGTACATTTCTTCATGTACAGCTTGCACCTGTGCCAAGGTACCCCATTACAAACCCTATGGTTTTCTCAAGCAGCTTCCCATTCCAGAAAAGCCATGAAATTCCATTTCTATGGATTTTATCAAACAACTCCCAGCTTTCTCCAGTTACTTCACCATTCTTGTCATTGCAGATCATCTATTAAAGCAGTGTGTCTTTATCCCTACAGACAACAAGATAATCTCTTCAGAGCTTGCTAAACTCTTCTTACTTCATGTTTTCTCCAAACACAGAGTTTCCTCCCACATCACCTCCAATCAAGGTTCCAAGTTCATTTCCCATTTCTTCTATTCCCTGGGTCAAGCCCTCAACATTTACCTCCACTTTATCTCCAGGTATTATCTGGAAGGTGATGGTCAAACTAAGTGAATGAACCAAATCCTGGAGCAGTATTTATGCATTTATTGTAACTATCAGCAGGACAACTGGTTCAAACTCCTGCCCCTTGTGAAGTTTGCTTATAACAATACCCCTAATGCTACCACAGGTATTTCCCCTTTCTTCACTAACAAGGGCTACCATCTGAACATCTCCATGCACCCAGAATGTGATCTCACCTCTATCCAAGCTTGAGAATATACCATTGACCTTGACTCTACCTTCCTTCATAAAAAAATAGCTGCTATCCAAGTCAGATATCAAGGATCCACAGATGTCCAATGATCTCCAGCACCAGACTTTAAAGTAGATGATGAGATATTCATTAAGGCTAAGTACTTCAGGACTACATGGCTTTCCAAGAAACTCATCAAAAAGAACTTAGGTCCTTATTCCATTATTGCTCAGGCAGACTTGCTGTCCTTCATACTCTGCCTTTCAGAGAACATAAAGTCCATTCATCTGGTCTTTCACATCTCTCAACTTGAACCCTCTATCCCCAATGTGATCCCTGATTGTATGCAGCCACCCCCACCACCAGTCAAGATCAATGGTGAACCAGAGTTTGAGATTTTCAAAATCCTAGACTCAAAGATAGATCATAGGCAAAGGAACTGCAAACTACTATATTTGGTTAAGTGGTTAGGTTATAAGGGTACTGATGAGAAGACCCCATGGCTTCTTGCCACTGAATTAGATCATGCTTCAGAGATTGTTGCAGAGTTCCATCTCTGTTATCTGAACAAACCTGGGCCATTATAATGGGCCAATTGAGTAGTGGATCTAGTGATCTAATTACACAATCCCCTATCTACTCAAAGATCACCTTTTGATCTTCTCCTTGACTCCATCATCTACTACAGAGATTCTGCCAACTTCTGCACAAAGCTCTGACAGCTCTGCTGCCACCTTATCAACCTTCCCATTTTTGCTCTCCAAACTTCCAGCTTCTCTAGTTTCTGCCACCCCTGCCTTTTCCAACACATCAACCAGCTGCCCTAGCAGCTGGTTCTTGCACTTTGCCTCCTGCCATACCTTCTCACCCACCTCCCTTATCAACATCTTTATCAGGCAACAGCCCTTGGCCATCTGCCAAAGACCCTCCTTTTTCTTCTTTAAGTCTGCCCTGCTACTAGGCACTTTCTCCTTTCCTGCCTTCCATCTCCACTTTCTCTCCAGCTTCTCCTGGCCAGGGTAGCTACACCTTACCTTTGCCTCTATACAGGCAAGGCATAATGTCAACTTGCCTAGGCCCACCTCACACTCCAGTCCCCAGCCATCACATCTCTGGTACCCTAGTCCCTTTTCTGCTCTTCTCTTGCCATTGCCACTACTCAACCCCACCTGGGCTTGGTGAAGCTTCTCCACCTAAACCAGGTTTGAGTGCTAGGCCCTAACCACATTTCCAGTACTCACCCATTTCTAAACTGCCTCCACTGCCTTCCACACCTCCTCCACTTTCTTTCAAGTCTTCTTCTCTCTTCTCACTTTCTCCCACCACTTCTGCTTGGCATACTTCACATCACCAAGCTCCTCTTCATCTTTGATGTGCTCCTCAAGGTACTCATCAGACCAGGTATGAATGTCAGCAAATGAAAATATAATGAAAGAAACTTGTGTGGAAGTCTCTGGGGTAATATTTGCTTTTATGGGTTTCTGGCCAGCTAAAACTCTGATGCCCACTCCACTCACTTATTAATCAAGAGCACATGCTTAACAGCCTTCAGGGGTTCATGCCTTAAGAGTGGAATACTGTCACATCCTGTGCCAACAGATCAACTTTACTATGTCTCTGGTGCAACTCCAGTTGCTTTCACACTTTAAGCTGCATATTTCCTGGTTTCCTTTACCTCCATCTTTTCCTACCTAATGTTGATTACAACTTTACCTACACTAACTCTGTACCATTCCAATACAACTCCATAGTTCCTCTGATTTCACTTCCTGTTTCTGTCCCTTTCTGCCTTGCCTCTTTCTGTTATCATTTAGTTTTCAGTTTGACATTATTCAATGTTGTCTTCTTTAACATCTCCATTCATATCCAGAATGCATTGGCATCTGCTTCACTTATGAGACAACTCCTTTCATATTTCTGTTCCCTCCTTAGATAATCTGCCTCTCTGAGGTATAAGTACTGTAGCTCTGTATCTTGTACCTTAGCTTGAATATCAACCATAACACAACATTATGATCCTCTTTGACCCCCTCCTGCTTCATGACTTGATATCATACCTCTTATTGGGAAAAGCTCTACAGTCTATTCTGGACCTCTGATAGTTTCTGACCCCTCTGTAAATTAAAGCACCTGGTACTAGCATAAGGGTGCATCACATAAGGTAAAGCCAAGCCCCATTCACTCCAGAGTTATCTGGAGTATCTTTGGAGTATGTCACAATTTTATAACAGTTTTCCCTTGAGTTTCAGGCATAGCTTATGGTTGGATCTAGTATCTCAGATGATAGGGTCATTTTCCAATCAAATCTCCAATAAATCTGATCTTGATCCAAATGAGGGTCAGATGCAATCATGGCAGATCTCTAGATGGAATCTTCTTGACCTTATGGCTGAGGGTATGGTTTAATCTCTGCTAACCCTAAACCCTTCCCTTTTATTCTTACATAGCCTCTCTATTTCACACCCCTTTACTACATGGCCATTAGTCATGCTCTTTACCCTTGTCCTATGCTCTATTTCCTATTTAGATATTGTGCTGGATCCACTGGATGATCTGTATGTATCCTGAAGTAGTATAATTAATCAAGTAGTTCCTGTGTTAAGGCTCCCCAGCCTTAACCACTTTGTTTCTCTTGTACATTGCTCCCTAGGTTTGCACCTTGCAATATAGGTTATCTTTTTGATTAAACTAGTGCTATTGTTATAAACATTTCAACATACTCTGGGGGTACTCTGGATAACTCTGAAGTGGATGGGGCTTGGCTTCACCTTATGTGGTGCACCCTTATGCTAGTACTGAGTGCCCTGATTTACAGAGGGGTTGGAAACTATTGGAGGTCTGGGATCAGCTGTAGGGCTTTTTCCCAACAAGAGACACAACATTAAGTCATGGAGTAAGTTGAGGGACTTTAGGGTAGGGTATGACATCAAGTCATGAGGCAGGAGGGGTCTGGGGGGGGGATCGTAACATTGTATTATGGTTAATATTCAAACTGAAGTACAAGATACAGAACTCCAGTACTTATACCTCAGAGAGGCAGATTGTCTAAGGAGGAAATGGAGATATGAAAGGAGTTGTCTCTTACATGAAGCAGGTGCCAATGCATCCTGGATATGAATGGAGATGTCAAAGGAGACAACATTGAATAATGTCAAACTGAAACTAAGTAATGACAGGAAGAAGCATGGCACAAAGAAACAGGAACAGAAAGTGGGGTCAGAGGAACAACAGAGTTATATCGGAATGGTACAGAGTTAGCATAGGTAAAGTTGTAATCAATCATTAGATAGGAAAAGATGGAGGTAAAGGGAACTAGGAAGCATGCAGCTTAAAGTGTAAAAGCAACCAGAGTTGCATTGGAGACATAGTGGAGTTAACCCATTGGCATGGGATGTAACAGTATTCCCCTCTTAAGGCCTGAATCCCTGAAGGCTGTGAAGCATGTGCTCTTGATGAATAAGTAAGTGGAGTGGGCATTGGGGTTTAG
>JBBPKN010001931.1:0-11017 GCA_038089275.1 Pulveroboletus cf. rosaemariae
CAATGAGTTGTCATTTTGATATGGTTGCCATGTTACCAAAACATAACCAAATGCTTTGATCATTAAACCAATAGAAAGCCAAGAGCAAGTACTGCATTTCATACACTCATAGCCTAGCATGATAATTAGTAGGTATTGATAGCCATTGCATTTAGTGCAAAACATGCAAATATTGGGACTGTTTTTTCAGCCACTATAAGTTGAGTTACCTCTACCTGTAATATCTTAGTTTGAATATCAGCAAAGACCCACCCATCTTGTTCTCATCCTTATCCTAGAATTCTTGTGATTCACCTCCAACTCTTTGAATAACTCTGATGGTTACACTGGCCCTTCATTGGCTCCTTTTGAGTAAAATCTTGATAATACCCCCCTCTATAACTAGGCTTGACACTCCTTGTCTTGCCTGTCTTCTTTGAGCCTGAAGTTGTCTCTCCTCTGAATCCATGACTCCTTTATAAATCAGAATATAAGATTATGCAAGGATATATTACATAAGGTAAAGTCAAGTTCTGCTCAATCCTCTGGAATCTCTGAATTCCTTTAGAGATCTCCTGTTATATCCCATGCCAATAAGTCAACTCTGCTTCATCTCCAGTGCAACTCTGGTTGCTGTTATACTTTTAAGCTACATATTTGTTATATCCCATATTTTGAATCTAATGTCATATCCCATACCTTTAACCCAATTCTGACCCAATCCCAACCTGGCTTACAACTGGTCCTCATACCCAGTAAGCCGCTCTAGCCCTCTGACTCCCCTCTAGGCAACTCTGGCCCTTCATTACCATTCTAGTCTGCCCCAGCTATGCATGTATGTTTTTTACCCCTTTAGTGATATATGCCTCCCCAGCTCTCTGCTCCTGCTCCACCCTATTCCATTTTCAGTTCTATTTCTGTTCCAATTAAGTACTATCTTAGTCAAGTTCATCATCTCCAGACTGTTCTGGTATAACTCCATTACTATTTCTGCTCTCAGTTACTGTTACCATTATTGTTACTATTCTTGTTCTATTCCTATTCCTTGCTTTCCCTTGTTTCATCCTGTTACCCTTCAATTCCAGTCTGATATGATTGGACATTGTCTTCCCTGACATCTCCATTTGTTTCTTAGATATTTAGACATCTGCTTTACTTCTGAGTTTGCACCTGTCCCACTTTGCTACACTTCTAGATAGTTCTACCTCTCTGAGGTATAAGTACTGTAGTTTTGTATCTTGTACCTTAGTAGGAATATTGACATAAACACCCCCTTGTTGTTATCCTTACTCTGATTAAGCCCTAGGGCTCACTCTGACCCTCTGGATTACCCTGGAGAACCTCTAGGACCAAGCAATATCCTTGAAGGAGTTATTAGATCCCATCCCCATGACTAGACTTGACTCTCCTTGTCCTGCCTGTCCCTCTTGTTGAGTACTAAGACAGTCCTTTTTCCCACCTCTGATATTTATGTAAATCAGAACACTGGAAAGTGCAAGGGCACACCACATAAGGTGAAGCCAAGTCCCATCCAATCAACCAACCCTTTCCAAATCCCTCCAGAAGTCTCTGGACATCCCCAGAGTTTCTGAAGTATAACCTTCCCTTAGGTTTGTGCACCACTAAGGTACTGGAACCTGACCTTTGCCCCCTAGCAACAAAGACTTCATTTAGAAAGGAGATTGGTATACATTTTAACAGTTTATTCATACTTGGTATAGGTTTTAATATCTAAATCCAACCCTATCAATGCCTGGTTCTTGCACTTAGTGCTTACTAGTATTCCATCCTAGCTTCTATTTCTCTCCAGGCATCTCTGATCCTTTAAGGCTAAACTGCCTTGCTCCAGTTATATCCACATTTCTCCCATACTGGTATCTCTGCTTCTCCAATACTTTTCCACTTTAGCTTCAATTTAGTTCCATTTAATATATCTCTTGCCTAGTCATTAGTACTGGCAACTCTGATCCTCCATTTCCTCTCTGCTTTAACTCTGACTCAAGTCCATTCTGTATACTTCTTGCCTAGTCAATGACATTAGTGTCTCTACCCTTCCATTATAATTCCACTTTAACTCCAACTTAGCCCTGCTTCTGTTCTCAGCTAAGTAAACCCTAGTTCTCATTTTGCCTTCTCCAGACTACTCTATCACTACTCCAGGCTTGTTTCTTCTTCACTTCTTGTTCCTGTCCCTTGTTTCCCCCCCACTTTTCCTTGTCATCTCTCAGTTTTAGTTTGACATAATTGAATGCTGTCTTTCCTGACATCTCCATTCATTCCCAAGATACTTTAGCACCTGTCTTTGCTTCTGAGACAACACCTATCTCATTTCTATTGCTTCTTAGATAAGTCTGCTTCTCCAAGGTATAAATATGATAGTACTGTATCTTTTACCTTAGTACAATAATCAACAAAAGACTCACCTCTGATCTCATCCTTATCTTTGACCCTCTGGGCCTAGAAGATCTCCTAAGGATATCTTCAGGTCCTCTCCTATTATGACTAGGCTCAATGCTCCTTGTCTTGCCTGTCTCTCATCTTGAGCATAGGGACTGCTCTCCTCTTAAGCCTTTAATCCTTCAGTAAATTTGTTACAGTGTCAATCTCTGAATGATCCATCCTAACCCTAAACAGTCTACCTTGAGAGAGTGTGTCAGTTTCATTGTCAGATTTGAATTGAATAGAGTAAAAAGTGATGTATGGGCTTAGGGTAGCAAGGCCTGAGGAGCCATCACAATGTTAGGAGGGAAAATGCCTGTATTGACAAGGCACTAGACAATGTACAGAATAACAAAGTGGTTAAGGCTAGGGAGCTAAAACCAAGGAGCTACTCTACTATTTATACTAGTTTAAGGTATGCACAGACCACCTCCAGGGCATAGGGAAACACTAAATAAGGAAACAGGGCATAGGGTGTGCTTATTGAGAATATGATCAATGGGCCATGTGGTATAGATGTGTAGAATGAAGAGGCTATGTAGAATGGAAGGTAAGGATCTAGGGTAAGTGGAGATTAAACCATATCCTTAGCCATGAGGCCAAGAAGATTCCATCTGGATCTCTGCCACAATCAGATCCATTAATCTAGATTCAAGATCAGATGTTATCTAGATTAGATTGGAAGATATCATTATCTGAGATTCTAGATCCAACCATAAGCTATGCCCAAATCCAAGGGGAAATTCTCTGATAACAACTTAACCATATCCTAGGGTTTATCTTGTTTTGGCAAGGATGTCTCATGGTCACATGCTTGTCATGTGACTCTTCTGCTAGTAAATGTTACATTTATAACAAAATTGGGACACTGGATTATGCAAGAGTGCACCATATAAGATGAAGCTGTCATATTCCATGCCAATAGGTCAACTCCACTTTGTCTCCAATGCAACTCCAGTTGCTTCTATGCTTTAAGCTGCATGTCTCCTAGTTTCCTTTACCTCTGTCTTCTCCTACCTAATGATTGATTACAACTTTACCTATACTAACTCTGTACCATTCTGATACAACTCTGTTGTTCCTCTGACCTCACTTTCTGTTCCTGTTCCTTTGTGCCACACTTCTCCCTGTCATCACTTAGTTTCAGTTTGACATTATTTGATGTTGTCTCCTCTGATATCTCCATTTGTATCCAGGATGCATTGGCACCTGCTTTGCTTATGAGACAACTCCTTTCATATCTCCATTCCCTCCTTAGATAATCTGTCTCCCTAAGGTATAAGTACTTCAGTTTGGTATCTTGTACTTCAGTTTGAATATCAACCATAATACAATGTTATGATTCTCCCCAGACCCCTCCTGCCTCATGACTTAATGTCATACCCTACTCTAAAGTTCCTCAACTTATTTCATAGCTTGATATTGTGCCTCTTGTTGGAAAAAAGCCCCACAGCTGATCCTGGACCTTCAATAGTTCCAACCTCTCCATAAATCGGGGCACTCGGTACTAGCATAAGGGTGCACCACATAAGGTGAAGCCAAGCCCCATCCACTCTGGAGTTATCTGGAGTATCCCCAGAGTACATCAAAATGTTTTAACAGTATATTCAAACTCCCACTTGTGCTGATACTGCTATCATGTCTATCCATGTAACCAGAGCTTGCTCCTGTGCTGTCCTAGATCAGTTTAAGAGCTTCTCTGCTTGCCATGCACCAGGCTCAGCCTCACAGGCTCCTACTCCCACTCATTCACATCTAGCACTCAAGTTAATAAAGTCCCTGATGGTTTCAAGGTTCCTCAACCTCCCCACACCCCTGACAATTGTGGTGCCCAGCCAGGAGTACCAGATGAACCCAGAGATGACCCCTTCAATGGATATTCCAATATTCTGGAGGATGATCCTGAATCTTTTACAGACCCAGAACCTATTCCTATTTACCATGACACTATCACCAATCTCACTAGCACCATCCATGGATTAGCTTGCTCTTTCCGTCGTACCCCTGAAACATTGCAGTGAACCAAAGTACAGGAACCAGACCAGTTCAATGAAACTGATTTCTGGAAGCTCCACATTTTTCTAGTGCAGTGCGAATTAAATTTCCAGAATCATTCCAAAGCCTTTGCCAATGACTGAGCCAAGGTCACTTATGCTCAGTCCTACCTTAAGGGCATGGCATTGGAATGGTTTGAGCCTGACCTTCTTCTTACTGAAGACCCTGACTTCTGCCCCTTGTGGATGGACAATTATAAGGAGTTCGTTCAGGAACTCCAGACCAACTTCAGATCCCATGACCTGGTTGAAGATACAGAGCATCAGCTAGATCAGTTGACTATGAAGGATTGTCAACGAATCAACAAATATGTAGTTAAGTTTAACAGAATTGCATCTCAAGTCTGGGGCTACAGAGAAGGTGCCCTCCACCACTATTTCTATAATGGTCTGCCAGACCACATCAAAGATGACCTTTCCCATGTTGGCAAGCTGCCGACACTCATTGAGCTGTGCCAGCTGGCACAGACCATTGATGCTTGCTACTGAAAGTGCAAATCTGAACTCAGCCAACAAGAAAAGTCATCTCACCCATCCAAGTCCTCTGATAAACCCACCATATCCTCCACTTCAACCTCTGGTCCTAATGAATCAAGGAACAAGTCAGCTAATTACCCTGACTCCTTCAAGTCATCTGTTCCCCAGAAACAGGACTCATCATCCAAGCTTGGTAAGAACAGTAAGCTTACTACCAAAGAACACAAGTGTCAACTGGAGAATTACCTCTGTTTGTTCTGTGGAATTGCAGAGCATATAGCAAAGGACTGCCCCAAGTCTTCCTCCAAGGCAGCCAAAGCTTGTGTTGCCAAAACCTCCACTTCGGAAATCAAACTGGAGGCCTCCATCTCAGAGGTGAAAAAATAGTCCACAGCCTTTGAAACTCCACACAGGCTGGAGGTTGCATTAATTCTTCCTGTGCTTTACTGGAGGTTAAACTTAACACATCTGTTCTGTTAGATAATGCTTCACTTATGCCTCTTGTTACCCTTGTTTCACATAAAATTCCTCCATTTTCTGCCCTAATTAACTCTGGTTCTTCAGACTGCTTTGTAGACACCAAGTTAGTCAGTACTTACAATCTTCCAACTTATTCCATTCCTCCATTGCAGCTCCAACTATTTGATGGCTCTTCCAATTCTATGATTATGAATGCCATTGATTTTTCTGTTTGTTTTGACACCAGTAATATCACTCTAATGACATTCTATGTTACTCTGTTGGATGGATCTAGTTTTCTTGTTTTAGGACACAACTGGCTTGCCTGCTACAATCCGTTGATTGATTGGGTATCAAGTTATATCTCATTCCAATCATTCAAACCAAACATGCCAATACCTCTGAGCTCACCTCCGCAGCCTTCAGTTTCTCCGCCCCAAGCTGACTCCAAGCCCAATTCACCATGTTCCCATGACTTCAAACCTCTGTCGATTAAGCTACTCAGCTTATCAGTGTTCACACATACCTATAGCCTTGATGGCTCAGTCCTGTTCTATCTACAGCTCTGATCCCTGGAGAGTTATCTCCATTCCACTTCCATTGCTTCTCCTCCAGCCAACCTTTCTGGCATTCCCCAGGAATACCATGACTTTGCCAATGTGTTTAGCAAAAGCAAGGCATCTACTCTTGCCCCTCACTGCAAATTTGACCTGAAGATCGAGCTGGAAGAAGGCACCTCACCACCTGTCAGCACCACCTATTCTCTATCACCCTCTGAGCTTGAAGCACTCAGGACTTTCCTAGACAAACATCTTGCTACTGGTTTCATCCAACCCTTTACATTTGCTCATGCTGCTCCTGTTCTCTTTGTCTGGAAGAAGGACAGATCCCTCTGGTTGTGTGTAGATTTCTGAGGCCTCAACAAGATCACAAAAAAAGACCACTACCCCCTTTCACACATCTCTGATCTCCTTGACACTCTAAGCCACACAACTGTCTATACCAAACTTGACCTTAGGCATGCTTACCATTTAGTTTGTATTGCTGAGGGCAACAAGTGGAAAACCTCTTTCTGTACATGCTATGGCTCCTACGAGTGGCTTGTCATGCCATTTGAGCTCACCAATGCCCCTGCAGCTTTCCAGCAGTTTGTCAATTCTATCTTTGCTGATCTTCTTGATGTTTTGGTAATCGTTTATTTGGATGATACCCTAATTTTCTCAGCTGACCAGACATTGCATACCAAGCATGTCTGTGAAGTCCTCTGCTGCCTCCAAAAGCATGGCCTCTTTGCCAAACCTGAGAAATGTGAATTTCATACCAATTCCACTGAGTATCTTGGATATCTACTCTCTCCTTCTGGGCTTACAATGTCCCCTGACAAGGTTCAATCCATCCTGGATTGGCCTGAGCCTTGCAAGATTAGGGATATCCAGTCCTTCCTCAGTTTTACTAACTTCTACTGCTGCTTCATCCAGGGCTACTCTGACATCATTGTTCCCCTGACTCACCTTACCCACAAGTCTGTTCATTGGGATTTTGATGTTTCTTGTCATGCTGCTTTCCAGTACCTCAAGGCTGCTTTTACTTCTGCTCCTATTTTGACCCATTGGGTCCCTGATGCTCCTCTCATTGTTGAGACTAACACCTCTGACTATGCCATAGCTGGAATCCTCTCACTCCAGTCCCTGAACAACAAGGTCTGCCCTGTCGCTTTCTATTCCCATATGCTCACTGCGCCGGAACTCAACTATGACACCCATGATAAGAAGCTTCTTGCTATTTTCACTGTGTTCAAGACCTGGCATCATTATCTCAAAGGTTCTGGTTCTCTGGTAAATGTTGTCACTAATCATAAGAACCTGGAATATTTTGCTATGTCTAAACTTCTGACCCACTGGCAAGCCTGGTGGTCAGAGTTTTTCTCTCAGTTTAATCTGATTATCCATTTTTGCCCTGGCCATTTAGGTGCTAAATCTGACACTCTAACTAGACAATGGGACATCTATCCCAGTGCAGGGAATGGTGACTATGCCCTTATCAATTCACATAACTTCCAGCCCATGTTCACACAGGAACAACTCACTGTGTCCCTCCAGGCTTCCTTTCTAGCATCTCTGGTCTTCCGGTCTGCATCCCTCTTTGACATTGAAATCCTCCATCATAACATCATCTCAGCACTCCCTTCTGACTCTACTGCCTCTATCCACTGTTCTGGTATCCTCCCATCTGACTCTTGTTGGTCTAAAGACCCAGGAGGTCTCTTGTGTTTGGACAACTGCATTTATGTCCCTGATGCTTCTGACCTCTGACTCCAGGTTCTCCACTACAAGCATGACCACCCCTTATCTGGACATTTCAGTCAGAATCAGACACTGGAGCTCACTTGCCAAGAGTATACCTGGCCTGGCATTCGAGCATTCGTCAAGGAATACATTTCTTCATATACAGCTTGTGCCTGTGCTAAGGTACCCCATCACAAACCCTATGGTTTCCTCAAGCAGCTTCCCATTCCAGAAAAGCCATGGAATTCCATCTCTATGAATTTCATCGAACAGCTTCCAGCTTCCTCTGGTTACTCCACCATCCTTATTGTGGTAGATTATCTATTGAAGCAGTGCATCTTTATTCCTACAGATGACAAGGTGACCTCCCCAGATCTTGCTAAACTCTTCTTACTCCATGTGTTTTCCAAACATGGAGTTCCCTCCCATATCACCTCCAATTGAGGTTCCAAGTTTGTTTTCCATTTCTTCTGTTCTCTGGGTCAAGCCCTCAAAATCCATCTTCACTTCACCTCTGGGTATCATCTGGAGGATAACGGTCAAACCAAGCGAATAAACCAAACCCTGGAGCAGTATCTACACATTTATTGCAACTATCAGCAGGACAACTGGTCTGAACTCCTGCCCCTTGTGGAGTTCACTTATAACAATGCCTCTAATGCTACCACAGGTGTTTTCCCTTTCTTTGCAAACAAGGGCTACCATCCGAACATCTCTGTGCACCCAGAATGCGATCTCACCTTCACCCAAGCTCAAGAATACACCATAGATCTCGACTCTCTCCATGCCTTCCTTCATAAAGAAGTAGCTGCTGCCCAAGTCAGATATCAAGGACCTGCAGATGCTCAATGATCTCCGGCACTAGACTTCAAAGTAGATGACCAGGTATTTGTCAAGGCTAAGTACTTTAGGACTACAAGGCCTTCCAAGAAACTCACTAAAAAGAACTTAGGTCCTTATTCCATTATTGCTCAGGTGAGCTTACTGTCCTTCACACTCTGTCTTCCAGAGAACATGAAGTCCATTTATCTGGTCTTTCATGTTTCTCAACTTGAACCCTCTATCCCCAACATGATCCCAGATCACGTGCAACCACCTCCACCCCCAGTCGAGATCAATGGTAAACCAGAGTTTGAGATTTCCGAAATCCTAGACTTAAAGATAGATTGTAGGCAAAGGAACTGCAAACTACTATATTTGGTTAAGTGGTTAGGTTATGAGGATACTGATGAGGAGATCTTGTGGCTTCTTGTCACTGAATTAGGGCATGCTTCAGAGATAGTTGAGGAGTTTCATCTCCATTATCTGAACAAACCCAGGCCATCTTATGATTAACCAACTGTAGTGGATCTAGTGATCTAATCACAAGATCCTCTACCTATTCTAAGATCGTCTTTTCAATCTCCTTGTCTACCATGGAAATTTCACCAACCTCCACACACAGTTCCAACAGCTCCACTGCCACCTTATCCACCTCTCTGTCCTCACTCCCCAAATTCCCAGCTTCTCTGGTCTCTTCTGCCCATGCCATTCCCAATTCATCAACCAGCTGCTCCAGCAGCCAGTTCTTGCATTTGACCTCTTGCCATATCTTCCGGCCCACCTCCCTTATTGATGCCCCCATCAGATGACAGCCCTCAGCCACCTGTGGAAGACCCTCCTCTGTCTCCTCTGAGTCTGCCCTGCTATCGGGCACCCCTTCCTCTCCCATCTTCCATCTCCACTTTCTCTCTGGCTTCTCCTGGCTGGGGCATATGTACCTTATCTTTGCCTCTATATAGGCAAGGCATGATGTTAACTTGCCCAGGCCCACCTGGCACCCCAGTTTCCAGTTGTTGCACTTTCAGTACCCTGGTCCCTCTTCCGCTCTCCTCTTGCCATTGCCATTACTCAACCCCACCTCCTGTTATATCCCAGACCTCAGACCCGAATTCCAACCACATTCTAACCTGGCTTACAATTGGTCTTCATACCTAGTCTTTCCCAGCTACACATGTACACTCCTATTCCTCAGCATTATACACTCCCCTGGACTTCCGCTTCCACTCCACCCATTCCACTTCCAGTCTATCTCTGCTCCAGTTAAGTATTATTCTAGTTCCCCTTCATCTGGACTGTTCTGATATAACTCCATTACCATTCCCAGTCCATTACCATTACCATCATTGTTACTATTCCTGTTCCATTCCTGTTCCTTGCTCTCCCCTGTTTCATTCTGTCACCCTTCAGTTTCAGTCTGATATGATTGAACATGGTCTTCCTGACATCTCCATTTGTTCCCTAGATATCTAGACATCTGCTTCACTTCTGTTACAAACGTAACATTTGCTAGCAGAAGAGTCACATGACAAGCACGTGACCATGAGACTTTATTGCCAAACAAGGATAAACCCTAGGATATGGTTAAGTTGTTTATTCAGAGTTCTCTTGGGTTTGGGACACAGCTTATGGTTGGATCTAGTATCTTAGATGACAGATGCATCTCCCAATCTAATCTCTGATGAATCTAGATCTCAATCTAGATGAGAGTCAGATCTGATCTGTGACAGATCTCTAGATGGGATCTCCTCAGCCTCATGGCTGAGGGTATGGTTTAATCTTCACTTACTCTAAACTCTTTCCTTCCATTCTACATAGCCTCTTCATTTCACACCCCTTATCCACATGGCCCATTGGTCATAACCCTTTACCCTCACCCTATGCCCTATTCCTATTTATGGTAATGTCCTGGAGAGACTAGGTTGGTCCATGTGCACTTAGCTAGGTATATATAGTAGGTAGTTCTTTGGTTAAGGCTCCCCAGCCTTAATCACCTGTTATCCTCATACCAAAACCATACCACCTTCAATACAGTCCTTTCCTTCCTAACTTGTGGTAATGGCTCCTCAAGCCTTGCTAGCTTGAATCCACATACCGACTTTCTCTCTATTCTAACCAAATTCGCCAATGAAACCAATGCACCCTTTCAAGGCAGACCATTTAGGGTTAGGATGGGTCGTTCAGAGATCGACACCATAACAGCTTCTGAGTTTGCACCTGTCTCATTTCATTACACTCCTAGATAGTTCTGCCTCTCTGAGGTATAAGTACTGTAGTTCTGTATCTTGTGCCTCAGTATGAATATTAACAAAAACACCAGAACCCTCTTGTCATCATCCTCACACTGCATAAGCCCTTGAGCTCACTCTGACCCTCCAGGTTACTCCAGAATACCTCCAAGGCTATGTGATATCCTCAAAGGAGTTGTAAAGCCTCACCCCCATGACTAGGCTTGACTCTCCTTGTCCTGCCTGTCCCTCCTGTTGAGCATAGAGACAGCCTTAT